>JAXRKP010000132.1:332500-350000 GCA_037039925.1 Doris montereyensis | reverse complement strand
AAATGGGCAATGCTGATACAAAATAAATATGAAACCCCCAACTATAAAGTATAAATCTGTTGACGAAGGGTTCAAATTGATAATTTATGAAGCCTTTGTCTTCTAACCCGTTCAAATGACATTATTGTCGTAGTCAACATCCATAAATCTAGCCATGTTATTGAATCAGGAATAAAAAGCATTTACATATTTGTTTTACTCTGCTGGATTTTGCTCTGTCTCAGAAAGAGAATAGTTTATTTCTACTCTCAAAATGTTGTGAGAGAGTATTGAGGAGGCTGACGAGAACAAGCAAATCTTTTAATGCAGGTGTCTCACTGATATAGCGTTCTATCAATGCTGATATAGCGTTCTATCAATGCTGATATAGCGTTCTATCAATGCTGATATAGCGTTCTATCAATGCTGATATAGCGTTCTATCAATGCTGCTTTTCCCAAATATTCAATCTATTTCGTCCTTAGTCGAGAGGTACGAGGTCTCTCTCTCTCTCAAAGATTCCACTTTTGTCTTGTTTCTGCATTAATGATAAAATGTTTTCAATACAAGCAGGGGGAATCGATAGTCCAGAGGCAAGGTGTCGGGTCTCTCAACCAAAAGGTAGTGGGTGTCTGAAACATTTTCTCCCGATTTTGTTTTAGCTCCTGTCTACTCCCTGGTCCAGGTAGGTGGATCAACACTCTCTCTCCCATCGAAAACTCTCGATAAAGAGGAGGTCCCGTATGCAGATCACAACACTGTACATTTTAAAGATCTCTTGGCTGCTTACAGGGCAGTCCGCTCTTAAAAATCTTACCAAAAACCCCACGATCACTTTAGTTGTGGATGTGGGTAAATGAAATCAAATCAGATTTCAATGCAAGCACTGTCAACTTCATCTGAACTTATAAAACAGTCTTTTAAAATATAGAATATAGATGTGGATGTATAGCTTCCTTCCTCTACACAAGAACAGGTCCACCAACTTTGTACCTTCTACCCCCCTCCCAGCAGGCACTTTCATTCAGAGTGTCTGTGAGGCGCTTTGAAAAGAACACGATCCTGCTCAACCTACAGCTAGGTACTCATTTTACAATATTAAGTCAAATGAAAAAAAAGCAGAGGCCACTACCCTTTCAAAGACTAGAACATGAAATAAATTTAATTTGGGCCAGCAAAGGGTGTGAACCGATACTTTCAGTGATAAGAATAATAATAATAATAATAACTTCCGATGATGTGACACGCTAATAGCCTCTTTTTCATTTTTGAATGATTATATTATTGCTAATATAATAATGGAAACATCTGTGGAGAATAATGACGATACGCCCTCAATGGGCATAGAGCTTGAGCTTAGTTCTAATCGACGATAGAGCCAAACGTAGGTGACTATTTTATTGATGAGAAGAATGGGTAATAATAATAATGACTATTTAAATCTGCCTCCTTAAACGCCGTTCAGTCATCGTCGTTAATAATGTGGTCTGACATAATAATAATACACACCAACAATCTATTATCTAACGTGAGGTTTTGCAGACAGGGAAGAGCATCATCTGTCGCATTGCAACTCAAATCGCCAGGACTCAAACCGTCAGACTCAAATCGTCAGGACTCAAATCGCCATATTCAAATCGTCAGGATTCAAATCGTCATAATCAAATCGTCATAACTCAAATCGCCAGCAATCAAATCGTCAGCAATCCGTCGTTACGACTCAAATCGTCAGCAATGATCGTCAGGACTCAAATCGTCAGCAATCATAACCGTCATAACTCAAATCGTCAGACTCAAATCGTCAGGACTCAAATCGTCAGCAATCAAACCGTCAGGACTCAAATCGTCAGGACTAAATCGTCAGCACTCAAATCGCCATTATTCAAATCGTCAGGACTAAAATCGTCATAACTCAACCTTTGAGTTGTACGTAATAAGTCTAATAATACTGAAACGATATATCACCTAATAATAATAAACACAAGTATGTCGTCTGACACACTCACACACACACACACACACACACGCACTCTCACACACATACTTTGCTTACTTTTTTTTTCTATTTATTTTGCGTATTTTGAACGTTATTTCTATCCTTTTGCAGTTATGACCACGAAATACATTAGCTCTCGTTGGCAAATTCGTTATTTAAAAAACAATATCCCTATGTTAAAGTGTCCTGTAACGAGCTCTTAGTTTTGTCTCTGTCTTTAAGCTGCTTCTCTCTGTCTCTGATCTCTGTATCTATATGTTTTGTCTCTTAGTATTCTCTCTCTCTGCTATGACGTTAGTAATAATTTGATTTTGTATCGAGAAATTGAAGAATTTTTTTCTTGTGGTGGGCTCTGCAGGATCTCTCTCTCTCTCTATATACACAAATAAATCTTTCTCTATGTGTGGACCAATCTCTCTGATACTTCCCAAACAAAATATCGAGAAGTGATAAATCCACCATTACAACCTCTCTTGACATCTCAACATTCATCTGGTCTCCTTCTCTGTTCTTGATTCCAGGAAGTTAACTGGCAACATTCAAGCAAATCTATTGGTATCCTGACCATATATCGGTCTCTGCCATTGGATCTCTGTCTCTCTCTCTGTCACCACTCTGTCTCTGATTCATCTCAAAGGAGGTTTTGTTAAGTCTCTGTCCGTAACCCCCCTCTTTAAACTCAATGTTGTAAGGAAACGCATCTGTCTAAATATGCAGTGGGACTAAGAAATGAAGAGATCGTATGAGGAGAGTGACTCGTTACCTGCCTGGTCACCTCAGAAAACATCTTGATAGGTGCAGGTCAATAATTTAAAAATGATTCATACGAGATAGTCATGTCTCAAATCTGTCCATTGGATTTTATTATCATTGTTTATTCTCTGTTTGGAGCTAACTCGTCATTATGAATATGAGTGTGTCGTTCGCCGAAAGACTGTCATCTGATATGATAATGTATGTATGTATGTATGTATCTGTGTATCTCATAATATATCTCATTTTTCATTCCAATCATCTATTCTTATATCTAGATATTTATCTCTCAATAAGTCATCATCAATGTGGATTTTCAGGAGGTTTTGTTAGTAGACTCCATGTCTGTCTGTTGTCGTCTGTCCCTCTTCTAAACTCCAACATGACGTCGGGGAATACCTGATTGTTTTCAATGATTTGGCAACTCATTAAGATTTTCAAGAGAACAAGAAATGTTAAATATTGCATAATATGTCTATGATGAAATATTAGAACGACAGATTAGAAATGAAGAGATGCTGAATAAATACAGAGGAGAATGAGGGATGCATACATACATACATACATACATACATACATACATACATACATACATACATACATACATACATACATACATACATACCAATATACATGAATACATAAAACAAACATCATACATTAATATGAATACGTGAGTACTGAGTCTTCATTGATGTAATCGACTGTATTCAGACAAAGACTACTAGTGTCTATTTGAAAGGAAAAGAGAAAGAGTCTCTTTTCTACAATGAAAACACCTTCTTGGTATAGGTGCAGGTCTCTAATTTATTTTTGTTTGGATCTTTAAAAAAAAAGAAAACATTAAGTTTGATTCCATATTCCCTGTCATGAATGAAAAGTGCAACAAGCTGAGTTATACCAATTACGTCCAATAAAGATTTGTTCTGGACATCTTTATCTTTAAAAAAAGAATCTGCTCTGAGACAAATGTCTACGTTAGTTGCATCTGTTCACTGTCTTGTGTGTCTGTATTTGCCTCGTCTGTCTTTATCGAACACAGTATCATTGTTTTTCCTCTCGAGTTTGTGTTGCAGTCTTAGATAAAAAAGATATTATTAAAAAAATGTTTTCAAATAATTCTATCTATCCTGCCACATCAATGTGCATTATTAGCTTTAAAATGTATGTGGTCTCTGAATATGTGTGTGATGTATACGAATATGACCCATCAGTCTGGACTATATCTGTTTTTTAATGACCAGTGGGAATTCATGTCTGTCTGTCTAAGTTGGTATCTGTGTATTATTGTATCATAAACCAATGTATCTCTCATGATCTCTCTCTTACATAGAGACAATCTCACTATGTATCTATCTGACTTTTGTTTTCATCTATCTCTGTATGTGTGAAAGTGATCCAAACGATGTTATTAGATATATATATATATATATTGGTATGGATCTAACAATATATAGATCGTACATTATGGACTTTCATTTTAACTCTAGCGCTTCCTCAATTTAGGAAAGATGCAGACACTATTGTTTAACACATGAAAAGAAAAAAACCCAGTAAGATCTCCGTCTCTGTGTCTACCTGTGGCTTCTGTCTTCTGTCCGTCTGTATGCCTGCAAAAAAAACAAACAAACAAACAAACAAAAGTGAAACCAATCCATCTCTCACTTCTTTCTGTCGTTTGTCTCTGTCCATCTACTGTCTGTCTGTCCGCTTGTCTGTCTATCCCATTCTCTGTCCCTCCCTCCCTCCCTCCCCCTCCCTCCCTCTCTCTCTCTCTCTAGAACAATCTCTCTCTCTCTCTCTCTCTCTCTCTCTCTCTCTCTCTCTCTCTCTCTCTCTCTCTCTCTCTCTTTATGACTCTTTTCTTTCCTCATTCATGATCTTAATAATAATGCACGACTCTTCTCTGAAATGCAATTTGGCACATTCAACGGTTCATAGCGTATTCATATTTATGCCTCTCACATCATTTACTTATTTCTCTCTTTAGACTCCTTGTGGGGCAAAGGTCGTTGATTTAATATTCCATCGCAACCTGTTCTGGACGATCATCTCCAGTTTGGACCATACCCTGACGGCCGCCTTCATTTCGGCTTCAGTCGATTTACTCCCATGGTTCTCTGTTGTCCCTCCAACTTTTCACCTTCCCCCGAGGGCCCCATTTCAGTGATTGTCTGGTCACATTGATCCTAGGCTTTCTCAGAGTATGGAATATCCCACCACCATTTCTATTTTTCTTTCTTTCTTCGTTGGTGGGGTTTCTGTCCTTCTTTCTTTCTTTCTTTCTTTCTTTCTTTCTTTCTTTTTCTTTCTTTGTCTTCTGCTTTCTTTCTTGCTTTTTTCTTGCTTTATTTCTTTCTTTCTTTCTTTCTTTCTTTTTTTCTTTCTTTCTTTCTTTCTTTCTTTCTTTCTTTCTTGCTTTCTTTCTTGCTTTCTTTCTTGCTTTCTTTCTTCTATCTTTCTTTTCTTTCGTTCTGTCTTTTTTTGTCTTTTTTTCTTTCTTTCATCTTTCTTTCTTTCTTTCTTTCTTTCTTTCTTTATTTCTTGCTTTCTTTCTTTCTTGCTTTATTTCTTGCTTTATTTCTTTCTTGTTTTATTTCTTTCTTGCTTTATTTCTTTCTTGCTTTATTTCTTGCTTTATTTCTTGTCTTTAATTCTTTCTTGCTTTATTTCTTTCTTGCTTTATTTCTTGCTTTAAGTCTTTCTTGCTTTATTTCTTGCTTTAATTCTTTCTTGCTTTATTTCTTGCTTTTAATTTTTTCTTTCTTGCTTTAATTCTTTCTTGCTTTTATTTCTTTCTTGCTTTATTTCTTTCTTGCTTTATTTCTTGCTTTATTTCTTATTTCTTACTTTATTTCTTGCTTTAAATTTTTCTTGCTTTATTTCTTGCTTTATTTCTTTCTTGCTTTATTTCTTGCTTTATTTCTTTCTTGTTAATTTGTCGTTATTTCTTACTTTCTTTTGTCCTTTTCTTCTTTATCAGTTCCCATTCTACCTTCCGGTGTATGAGTTTATATGCCCGAAAGAATCTTTTTCCAAACTACCCCGTGCTAACACTTTTTGTTGTTATTTTTCTGTGCAGTTTACATTTCTTTACTTTAGCAGTGCCTCTTTTAAATTATGTTCTTCCCACTGTCGCCTAGATTTGTCTTTTGGTCTTTTACCTTGAGTGTTGTAAACTAATTTGTGCTATTCTCTTATAATCCATTCTATTTACATGCCCAAAACATCTGAGTTGATTTATTTCTATCTTAGTTTTACGGAATCTATTTTGGTTTGATCTCTTAATACCATCACACCCTATTCTGGACAACCATCTCCAGTTGAGACCATTTACACCGGCCACCTTCGTCTCCAGATGAGACCATGCTACGCCGGCCACCTTCATCTCAGTTAAGACCGAGACCATGCTACGCCGGCCATCTTCATCTCCAGATGAGACCATGCTACGCCGGCCACCTTCATCTCCAGTTGAGACCATGCTACGCCGGCCACCTTCATCTCCAGTTGAGACCATGCTACGCCGGCCATCTTCATCTCCAGTTGAGACCATGCTACGCCGGCCACCTTCATCTCCAGTTGAGACCATGCTGCGCCGGCCCTTCATCTCCAGTTGAGACCATGCTACGCCGGCCATCTTCATCCCAGATGAGACCATGCTGCGCCGGCCACCTTCATCTCCAAGTTGAGACCATGCTACGCCGGCCACCTTCATCTCCAGTTGAGACCGAGACCATGCTACGCCGGACATCTTCATCTCCAGTTGAGACCATGCTGCGCCGGCCATCTTCGTCTCCAGATGAGACCATGCTGCGCCGGCCATCTTCGTCTCCAGATGAGACCATGCTACGCCGGCCACCTTCACCTCCAGTTGAGACCATGCTACCACGGCCATCTTCATCTCCAGTTGAGACCGAGACCATGCTACGCCGGCCATCTTCATCTCCAGTTGAGACCATGCTACGCCGGCCATCTTCATCTCCAGTTGAGACCATGCTACGCCTGCCATCTTCATCTCCAGTTGAGACCATGCTACACCGGCCATCTTCATCTCCAGTTGAGACTATGCTACGCCGGCCACCTTCATCTCCAGTTGAGACCATGCTACGCCGGCCATCTTCATCTCCAGTTGAGACCATGCTACGCCGGCCATCTTCATCTCCAGTTGAGACCATGCTACGCCGGCCATCTTCATCTCCAGTTGAGACCATGCTACGCCGGCCATCTTCATCTCCAGTTGAGACCATGCTACGCCGGCCATCTTCATCTCAGTTGAGACCGTGCTACGCCGCCCACTTTCATCTCAGCTTTGGTCGACTTCCGTGGATTCTGGTTTGTCCCTCCAACCTTTTCTCTTTCTCCGAGGGCCCCATTTCAGTGATTGCCTGGTCACATAGCTATTGGCCTTTCTCAGAGTATGGAATATCCCATCACCGTTTCTATATTTCTGATTTTTTCGTTGATGGCGTTTCTGACTTCTTTTCTTTCTTTGTTCATTGCCAAAGGCTGGAAGTTGATGTTGTTTCCAGATATCTTGCATTCAAAACACGCCATATGTAGGCAAACTGTTAATGCATGATTTGATTTTTCTTGTTTTTTCGTGTATCTGATCCATAACAGGAGGATTGATTTAGCATTGTAATTGAAGATTCTCAACTTTGTAAGGGTTCATAAGGCTTTTGAGTTCCAAATTGGGCAAACTGCGCATCTTTCATGTTAATTATTATTGTTATTATTATTATTATTATTATTATTATTATTATTATTATTATTATTATTATTATTATTATTATTATTATTATTATTATTATTATTATTATTATTATTATTATTATTATTATTATTATTATTATTATTATTATTATTATTACCTATTTGTCACTTCATATTTGCACTACATAACAGATGAAACTTTGTGTATTTCAAAACAAGAGAATGAGGTCGAAGAAACTCACATTGTGTTGTGTATGACAGAAATGGAAAGACAGATTCGGAACACCCTTATCATGTGGTGTTAAGATTCTCTGTCAAAGCAACCAATTTGTTGAATCAATGATTGGAGCTGCTGAGATCATCGATTTGGATCGTTCAATACTATGCTTATTAGTGTGGGAAGAATTTATCCCACGTCAAATGAAGGTTTTATTTAAAACGTCACCCAGTGCGTCTTGGCGCCATCTGTTTGGGTTTTAATTCAACTAACAGATAGAAGAAATTTCAGGACTTTTATGGACGCTATGCGGTGTAACTGTCAGATAGAAATAAAGGGAATAAGGGGGAGACAATCAAAGTGCTATTTACGTGTATTTTGTTTTTACGTCTACTGTACAAATACTTTTACCTACCACAACGTAATTATGGGCCGTAAACGTAGACTGTGCGCAGGTTGCGCTTGCGCCTGGCGCAGCTAGTTCATCTCCAGCACACGTGCGGAACTTTTTTCGCTGGCCGGGTAAACTAAGACAGTGGGTGTCTAAAGTGAGCGCGAAACTAGCTGAGTCGGCGCAGTGTTCGCGGTTTCTAAGTGATCGATTGTATTTGAATAACTGCGCATGCGTATTGCCCATAATGATAACGTTTCCTTTGTTGAGTCTACTTTCGAAATCAGATTCAATCGATTTCAAACCTCGTTTGAGCTTGGACTTCAGACGAAGAATAGTTCACGACAGAAATCCAATGCTTTCAAATTTGAAATAGCACAAAAATGAGCGAAAATATTAACAGAATCAGAGACCTCCTAATGCGTAGGAAGAGCTTAAGATTCATAAATTTAGAGCTATCTCGGTCTACCGGTACCAATTTAAGTCAAACACTTGCTCAGCTTTCTGCTGAAATTAGGCCTCGTCATCCACATGAATCCAATCCATAAACATAACCACAACATGGAAATTGACATGTCAATCTTGTCGTCCTCTTTTCTCTCCTCTTCAGTTCGTCTTTTTTCGTTTTCATTGCCATTGTTGTCTTCACTTGCTTATCCTCTTCATTTTCTTCTATTTCTTTTAGATCTTTATCACCTCTTTTTACCTTTCTCGTCTTCCCAGATTTTGTCATTATTCCTTCAATTTTGTCGTCTTATCCGTCTTTCTTCAATTCTTTCGTCTTCTTTGTCTTTGCCGTCTATCTTCAACTATTTCGTCTCCTCCGTCTTTCTTCAACTTTTTCGTCTTCAATTCTTTTGTCAATTTTTTCGTCTTCCTCTGCTGCAAGATTTTTCGTCTTCTCTGTCCTTGTCTTTCTCCCACGTCAAATGAAGGTTTTTTTAAAACGTCACCCAGTGCGTCTTTCTGCAATTTTTCGTCTTCTCTGTCTTTACCGTCTTTCTGTTTTTCGTGTATTTTGTTTTTCGTCTACAATTCTTTTCGACTTCACAACGTAATTTTCTAGAATGTGCGCAGGTCTTTCTTTCTGCAAGTTTTTCGTCTTCTCTGTCTTTACCGTCTTTCTGCAAGTTTTTCGTCTTCTCTGTCTTTACCGTCTTTCTTTCGAAATCAGCAAGTTTTTCGTCTTCTCTGTCTTTACCGTCTTTCTGCAAGTTTTTCGTTTTCTCTGTCTTTTCTTACTCTTTCTGCTCTTTCTTCGTCTTTACGTCCTCTTTTCTCTCCTCTTCGTCTTTCTGCAAGTTTTTCGTCTTCTCTGTCTTTACCGTCTTTCTGCAAGTTTTTCGTCTTCTCTGTCTCTTACCGTCTTTCTTCAATTTTTCGTCTTCTCTGTCTTTACAAGTCTTTCTGTCTTTCTTCCGTCTTTCTCAAGTTTTCGTCTTTCTGTTCTTTACCGTCTTTCTGCATTTTTTCTCTTCTCTGTCTTTACCGTTTTTCTGCAAGTTTTCGTCTTCTCTGTCTTTACTGGTTTTTCAATTTCTGTCTTTAGTCTTTCTTCAATTTTTTCGTCTTCTCCTTTATCTTTCTTAAATTGTTTCGTCTTCTCCGTCTTCTCTGTCACTGTCTTCTCTGTCTTTACCGTCTTTCTGCATTTTCTTTAGTTTTTTTTTTTCTCTTTCTTCGTCTTTGTGGATTTTCTTCAATTTTCTCTTTTCTTCCGTTCTTTCTTCAATTTTTTAAATTGTTTCGTCTTCTCCGTCACTGTCTTTTCTTTATTTTTTCGTTTTCTCTGTCTTCTTCAATTTTTCGCCTTCTCCGTCTCTTCTTCAATTTTTTGATCTTCATCGGCTTTACTGTCTTTCTTCAATGTTTTCACATTCTCCGTCTCTGTGGTTTTTCTTAATTGTTTTCACCTTCTCCGTCTGCCTTCCATATTTCGTCTTCTCTGTCTCTCTTCAATTTGTTTCATCTTCTTCAGCTTTATCGTCTCTCTTCAATGTTTTCGTCTTCTCCGTCTCTGTCGTTTTCTTCGATTTTTCCTTCTCCGTCTATCTTCAATTTTTTCGTCATCTCATTCTTTACCGCCTTTCATCAATTTTTTCGTCTTTTCTGTCTTCTTCAATTTTTATCGTTTTCACTGTCCTTCTTCAATTATTTCATTTTTTCCGTTTTTCATCCATTTTTCGTCTTCTCCGTTTTTCTTCAATTTTTCGTCTTTTCCGTTTTGTAAATTTTTCACCTTCCCCGCTTTTCTTCAATTTTTCATCCTTTCCGTTTTTGTTCAATTTTTTTCATCTTCTCCGTCTTTCTTCAATTTTTCGCCGTCCCGCTTATGTTTAATTTCTTTATCTTTTCCATCTTTCTTTCTTTTAAACGGAGACTCAAAGCTTACGGCCTCAGCTGGCTCGGAGCCAGTTGTGGATCCCTGCGGCTTAACCCGTTCATCGGCGACCAGGTTGGCTCCACTGAATTACATTGGGCAAAATGGGAGCCAATCTGTCAATGCAGAGGCTCGCTTAACTCCCTCTTGGCAATAGGTTTACTCTTGGTCATTGGAGGTCTTTTGAGCTGAGCTCTCATGAGAATGACCTTATTTTCGGCTATCAAGGGCGGGCAGGCCCAGGTGGCCATTGATTTTCCCATCTTTGTCCCTAAGAACCTACCAACCTCTCCCCAAGTAGTCGGAGGCATTCACGAGTCGCCCATAAGATCGATCCGCTTAAACCCTAGGTACTATAATCTTGTCCGTCTGTCTTCAATTGTTTCAACTTCTCCGTGTTTGCCGTCTTTCTTCAAGTTTTTTGTCTTCTCCGTCTTTCTTGTATTTTCATCACTTTATGTGATTCATCCTTTTAAAAAATCTCTGTCATCTTTCTTTATCTTTCATGTCTTTGAGCCTTTTTTACACCTCTTTTTCTATGATGCCTTTGTCGCATTTCTCCGCCTTTTTTGTCTTCTTCATCTTTCTTTATTTTTTCGTCTTCTCTATTTTTCTAAATAATTTTCGTCGTCTCCATCTTTCTTCAATTCTTTTGTCTGGTCCGTAATTCTTCAAATTTTTTTTCTTCTACTTCTTTGCCGTCTTTCTTCAAATTTGTCGTCTTCTCCATCTTTCTACAATTATTTTTGTCTTTGCCGTTTTTCTTCAATTTCTTTGTCTTCTCCGTCTTTCTTGTATTTTCATCACGTTATGTGATTCTTCATTTTTAAAAATCTTTGTCATCTGTCTTTATCTATCATGTCTTTGTAGACTTTTTTTTCACCTCTTTTATTTTCTATTATGCCTTTGTCGCATTCCTCTCTTTTTCGTTTTGCCCGTCTTTCTTCAATTTTTTCGTCTTCTCTGTCTTTCTAAATAATTTTCGTCGTCTCCATATTTCTTCAATTCTTTTGTCTGGTCCCTCATTCTTCAATTTTTTTCATTTTTTTCCTTTTCCTTCTTTCTTCAATTTTGTCGTCTTCTCCATCTCTATTGCCTCTTCATTTTTTGTCTTCTCCTTGTTTACCGTCTCTCGTCAATTTTTTGTCTTCCCCTGTCTTTCTACATTTTTTCGTCTGCTGTTTTTCTGAATTTTTTCGCCTTTTCCTTCTTTCTTCAATTTTGTCGTCTTCTCCGTCTCCGTTGTTTCTTCAATTTATTCGTCTTTTTCCTTCTTTACCGTCTCTCGTCAATTTTTTTGTCTTCTCCTTCTTTACCGTCTGTCGTCAATTTTTTGTCATCTCCGTCTTTCTACAATTGTTTTTGTCTTTGCCGTCTTTCTTCAATTTTTTCGTCTTTTTTATTTTTCTTAAATTTTTCGTCTTGTCTGTCTCGTCGCTTTTCTCGAATGTTTTTGTCTTCACTGTCTTTCTTATATTTTTTTCGTTTTCTCTGTCTTTGCCGTCAGTCTTCAATTTTTTCGTCTTCTCTGTATTTCTCGCCGTTTTTAATTCTTTTCATCTTCTCTGTCTTTATCGTCTTCTTCTGTCTTTTGCATTTATCTTCTTCGTCTTCATTTTTTCCTTTTTTCATCTTTTGTATTTTCATCCCCTTACTTGGTTTTTTTTTTCTTTCATCTTTCTATATCTTTCATGTCTTTGTAGCTTTTTTCACCTTTTTTCTTTCTGTTATGTCTTTGTCACATTTCTCCGTCTTTGTCGTCTTCTGCACCTTTCTTAATTTCTTTGTCTATGTGGCTTTTTTCAAAGCAAGAAAGACCTTCTCCGTCTTTCTTCAACGGTTTCGTCTTCTCTGTCTAATTTTCGTTGTCTCCATCTTTTCTCAATTCTTTTGTCTGGCCTGTCATTCAATATTTTTGTCTTTGCGGTCTTTACCTAATTTTTTTCGTCTTTTCCTTCTTTTTTCAATTTTGTCGTCTTCTCCATCTCTGTTGCTTCTTCAATTTTTTTGTCTTCTCTTTCTTTACTGTCTCTCGTCAATTTTTTCGTCTTCTCCGTCACTGTCGATTTTCTTCTTGTTTTTCGTCTTCTCTGTCCTTCTTCATTTAAAAAAATCTTAGTTTTCTTTCTTTATTCTTTCATGTCTTTGTCGCCTTTTTTCACCTTTTTTTTCTGCCACGCCATTGTTGCATTTCTCCGTCTTTTTTCGTCTTCTCCGCCTTTCCTAACATGTTTAGTCTTCTCTGTCTCTGTCGCCTGTTTAAAAAAAAAAAAAAGACCTTAAATTTTCAATTTTTGAATCTACATGTATTTGGGTCTCATGATATCTACGACTAAATCTACTTTCAAGTCGAATAATAGCTTGGTAGTTCTCGGATAGACTGTCAAGCGCCAAGAGAAGTCATACATTTCAACCCAGCGGGTCCAAAGATGGCGGATAAGGGAGTGCCCTGTAATGGGGTAGCTGTGAATATTCGATAAACAGTCCCGGACCAAAACAAGGAAGCCCTTTGGCAAGGCCAAGTACCCATCAGCCACCCTAATTGGGTTACAGGGAAACCCTGGTGGATGCGGGTATCAGCGGAGGAACTAGACCTGACTAGTCAACGGTGATCACCGCAAGACGTCGGACAGAACTGCCTAAGGTCAACCAGCTCAGTTAGGAAGCTACTGCTCGAACCAGCAATGGATCGTCATGTCTACGTGCTGTGAAAAAGATGGTCCAACCTGGCGTCCAGATAAGGCTTGCCTTCTCCTGAACCCGCATCTCGAATATGAATATGACAAAAAATAAAAGAAACCATACTGGCTCGGTCGCCATCCAGGACAAAAAAAAGGCCGCGTGTCTGCTGTAAGAAGCCCGGTTGACACGATAAGTTGGCGAGACTCCACAAAAACAAACAAACTCTCAACATTATACCCAAATTAAAAGTACTCTCACTTAACATAGAGAGTGTCAATGGTCTAGCGCAAAGAAAACCAGATCAGAAACTGACATTGGAGGAAGCACAGAAGAAAACGGTACGCAAACAACAACAAACATTTGGGGATACAGAAACTACAGACATATACAAACCACCAAAACTAATCAGGTCTAACCCACCAAAAGCAAAAATTAATCACCCAGCAATAATTATAGGATATTTCAACAGTCATCATAACGAATGGGGATATAAAAATGAAAAGGATGGGAATACACTAAGCCAGTGGGAAGACCTTTCTAATATCTCTCTTGTCTACAACCTAAAAGAGAAAGGAACATTCAACTAAGCCCGATGGAAGAAAGAATACACATCAGACCTAGTCTTCGTCTCAAAACACGAAAACGGAAAACCAATTGCCACAACGAGAGAAGTGCTTGGTACTTTCCCAAACAGCCAGCATCGCCCAATTTTGACTACAACTACAACATGCATACATATTCTAAAAAATTAAAGTCTCCCAAGACCACATTGGAACTTTCGAAAAACACATTGGGGAGCATACGCACAGGAAGTAAACACAACGTGCAAAAGAATTAAACCTGAAATCAACAATATTGGCCGATTCAGCAAACTGATATGAGCGCTTCTAAAAAGCACATACCTAGAGGTTCCCGTAAGGAATACATACCCTGCTGGTCAGAGCATAGTAAAAAAACTGTTAAAAGAGTTTGAAACATCTCAAGACCGTAACAAAGCAGAAGAACTCTTAGACTCGTTACATAATAACCGAAAAGAGCGATGGATAGAAGTTGTTGAAAATTTAGATCTTAGTCGATCAAGCCGCCATGCCTGGCAAACCATAAAAAAGCTCAACCCAGAAAATCAACAAACAAGAACTGCATCTCAAATCAAGGCAAACGATATTGCAAAAGAAATAAAACAACGAGGACAACATAAGATGAACTACGCGTTTGAAAAAGAAATAAGAAAGAGTTATCATAACACTCTAAAATCGCTACTAGATTCAGAACTATCTCTCACCGTCCCAGTAACCACTAACGAAAATGGAAGAGGCCATAAACAGCATGAAAAACGGTAAAGCGGCTGGTATTGACGGTATCTATCCAGATATGATAACACATCTTGGACATGGTGCAACGGAGTGGCTGGCGAACACCATGACAGAAATAATTGATAGAGGCACATTTCCACAAACATGGAAACATGCAAAAGTAGTAGCAATCCTGAAACCAGGCAAACCAGCGACAGATCCATCAAGTTATAGACCCATCTCCTTCTCAGCTGTCTATACAAACTACTAGAAAGAATAATACTGACAAGAATAACACCGTACATAGACCCTGGGATACCACCTCAACAGGCAGGTTTCAGATCGCGAAGAAACACTACAGAACAGGTTTTGGCACTGACGTCCTACATTGAATCGGGCTTCGAAAACAGACTAAAAACTGGAGCTGTCCTGATTGATCTATCTGCAGCATACGATACTGTCTGGACTGGAGGTCTCATGTTAAAACTGGCAAAATTAATCCCTTGTAGAAAAACTCTCAAACTCATATCTACCATGATTGGCACCAGACAATTTCACGTCGTTCTCGGAGGAGATAGCAGCAAACCAAAGAAAATAAAAAAACGGAGTTCCACAAGGATCAGTTCTGGCACCAACCTTCTTCAACGTCTACATAAACGACATGCCCGATAGCCAATCACTTAAACTAGGATATGCGGATGATTGGGTCTTGGCACACCAATCAAAAGATTGGAATGAAATAGAAACAGTGCTTAGTCATGACACCACAATACTGAAGCAGTACTTCGATAAATGGTACCTTAAAATGAACACCACAAAATCGGTATCTACGACTTTCCATTTGAACAACCACCAGGCAACAAAAGCCTTAAATATATGTGTGGATGGAAACACTCTACCAGTAGACCACAGCCCAAAGTATTTAGGTGTGACGCTTGATAGACAGTTGACTTTCCGACAACATCTAGAAGGCTGCGCCAACAAGATTGCCAAAAGAAATTGTCTTCTGAGGAAACTGGCTGGAACAACCTGGGGAGCATCACAGGTAGTATTAAGAACATCAGCACTAGCCCTCTGTTATAGCGTCGCAGAATACTGCGCCCCTGTATGGACACGAAGCTCGCACACCGACTTAATTGATGCAAAATTACAGGAGTCCATGAGGACTATAACAGGCTGTCTGAAATCTACACCGACACAGTGGCTCCCCACCCTGAGCGCCATCCCCCGCCTCATTTACGGAGAGAAGAAGCCAATCAAAAAACAATTAAAAGAATAAAAACCGCACCAGACAACATCCCTCTGATACGAATCTTTAACGATGCTCCAAAAACATCAAGACTTCGATCAAGGAAACCATTTTATCAGTCAGAACAAGCCAGATACGATCTAAATGATCAGTGGAAAAGAGAGGAAAAATGACTCCCCTCAAGGTGGCCAACTGATCGATGATCCAACCTCCAGGCTTCCAGGCTTTGACACGGAAAGAAAATACTGGGTCAGCTCAAACCGATTATTGACTGGGCATGCCAGAACAGCACATAATATGCACAGATGGCAGCTGAGAGATTCGCCAGTTTGCTCTCGATGTCACGAAAAAGCAGAGACCACCGAACACATAGTTCTGCAATGCCCTGCAACAAGACTACCTGAAGGTTTCAAAACAGTCATAAAATGCAACGAAGAATTCAAAAAATGGATTGACAGTTTCAATCTAGAGATGTAGCCACACGACACTACTGCTATAGCTTTATAGTGGACCTGCCTAACCGGCACTCGATCTCCATATTTTGAAAAAGAAAAAAATTAGATCTAGTCTAATCTAGACCTACCTATTACTCCTACAGGAAAGAAAAGGACTCATGGGAGGAAGAAAAACAAAGAAAAGGACCCGTGAGAGGAAGAAAAACAAAGAAAAGGATCCATGAGAGGAAGAAAAACAAAGAAAAGGATCCATGAGAGGAAGAAAAACAAAGAAAAGCCAGCAGTCATGTTGAAATTCTTTTTATTTTTGAGAGAGAGAGGGAGAGAGAGAAAGAGAGAGAGAGAGAGAGAGAGAGAGAGAGAGAGAGAGAGAGAGAGAGAGAGAGAGAGAGAGAGAGAGAGAGAGAGAGAGAGAGAGAGAGAGAGAGAGAGAGAGAGAGAGAGAGAGAGAGAGAGAGAGAGAGAGAGAGAGAGAGAGAGAGAGAGAGAGAGAGAGACAAGGACAGAGAGAGAGACAGAGACAGAGACAGAGAGACAGAGACAAGGACAGAGAGAGAGAGAGAGAGAGAGAGAGAGAGAGAGAGAGAGACAGACAGAGAGAGAGAGACAGACAGACAGACAGACAGACAGACAGACAGACAGACAGACAGGGAGGTAAAGAGAGAGACGAGATAGATAGAGAGAGCGCGCGTGTGTGTGTGTGTGTGTGTGTGTGCGCGTGCTAGTGCGTGTGCGTGTGTGTATAAGTGTGTATTGTGATTATTGCAAATCCAAAAATAACGCTATTATTTCCCCCGATGACACGCATGTCATCATGAAGCCATTATGTCTAGGGACATCATCAATGTCTGGCACTATGCCGACTGCAGTCCGTTTATGCGCAGTGAAAATTTGATGTGAAAGAGTTTCATTCCTTTGTAAATATTTTCATCACTTTGATTTCAAATAGATTGGGCTTAGAAAAATACAATCACTCTCGTAGTTGTTATAAAGAATAAAATCTGGACGATGTTTCACCAAAATGAAACAAATATTAGTCAGTCATTCATATTTAAGTTTAAAGAATAAAAGTTAAAGCACAGATGAAATCAAAATTGTTTCAAAATTTTTCATCGTTCGAATCTAGATCTAGAGTGCTGAAAGGAAGAGAAGAAAAGGAATACATACTAAATTGAAGCCAATATCAATTGATTGTTTTTATTCAGTTATTTACCGTAAACACCCAGAACGAAATAATATACCATATCTAGTGTTTGCAGAAGAAGTGGAATGATATGACATTGGCGGCAGGTACGAAATTTTAATGATAACATAATACACTCTCTCTCTCTCTCTCTCTCTCTCTCTCTCTCTCTCTCTCTCTCTCTCTCTCTCTCTCTCTCTCTCTCTCTCT
>JAXRKP010000132.1:307500-327500 GCA_037039925.1 Doris montereyensis | reverse complement strand
AATGTATGTATTTATGTATGTATGTATGTATGTATGTATATATGTCTGTCTGTATGTATGCATGTATGTGTGGATGTATGTATGTATGTATGTATGTATGTATGTATGCATGTATGTATCTATAAGTGTATTGTCATGTAACGTATGTATGTATTAATGTGTGTATGTATGTATGTCATCATGTGTTGTATGTATGTATGTATGTATGTATGTATGTGTGTGTGTGTACGTATTTATACCCCTAGAGCTGTCGCAAGATGGTGTGGGTGCCATAGAAATGAATGATATTATTATTATTATTATTATTATTATTATTATTATTATTATTATTATTATTATTATTATTATTATTATTATCAGTATTATTATTATTATATATTATTATTATTATTATTATTATTATTATTATTATTATTATTATTATTATTATTATTATTATTATTATTATTATTATTATTATTATTATTATCAGTATTATTATTATTAATATTATTATTATTATTATTATTATTATTATTATTATTATTATTATTATTATTATTATTATTATTATTATTATTATTATTATTATTATTATGTATCTATGTCTATCAAACTCTCTCTCTCTCTCTCTCTCTCTCTCTCTCTCTCTCTCTCTCTCTCTCTCTCTCTCTCTCTCTCTCTCTCTCTCTCTCTCTCTCTCTCTCTCTCTCTCTCTCTCTCTCTCTCTCTCTCTCTCTCTCTCTCTCTCTCTCTCTCTCTCTCTCTCTCTCTCTCTCTCTCTCTCTCTCTCTCTCTCTCTCTCTCTCTCTCTCTCTCTCTTCTCTCTCTCTTTCTCTCTCTCTCTCTCTCTCTTCTCTCTCTCTCTCTCTCTCTCTCTCTCTCTCTCTCTCTCTCTCTCTCTCTCTCTCTCTCTCTCTCTCTCGCCCTTTTTCTGCCTCTGACTATGTCTCTTTGTCTCTGTCTCTCTGTGCCTCTCTGTCTCTGTCGTTGTCTGCCTCTCTGTCTGCCTGCCTGTCTGTCTGTCTATCTCACTCCGTATCTCTCTCACACATACATACACACACACACACACACTCTCTGTCTGTCTCTGTCTCTGTCTCTGTCTCTGTCTCTCTCTCTCTCTCTCTCTCTCTCTCTCTCTCTCTCTCTCTCTCTCTCTCTCTCTCTCTCTCTCTCTCTCTCTTCTCTCTTTCTCTTTCTCTGTCTCCCTCTCTCTCGCTCTGTCTCTACGTCTCTCTCTTTTAAAAGCCAGTTGACATCTAAGTCTCATCGTGTGAATACTGGTTGCGCGTGACCTGCTAACTGTTACAATACTAATAGTTATGTAAGCATAACATTACAATTTATTCAAATTTATCATTTAAATCTGTCTTATATTTTTGTCCACATACGTTCTTGTCCCTGAAGTGGAAAATATATTATTTATTTATGCAGGTTGTTGCAATGAAACGCTTTCTAGGTCATAATGATGAAGGTGAGGCAAGGCAATAAAGCAAAAGTCATGTATTATGTAGACATAACATATTATACATATTCAAGCTCCGTAGAGACGAAGAGAAAACAAATATAAGAGAATAAAGAAAATAATAATAATCATGAACTCTAAACAGGATCGAACCAGTGATAGGTTCTCGTGGTTTTTCCAAGGAAAAGTGAACGATTACATTAATATATAATTTATGGACAGGTTCGTCAAAAAGGTAATTCATAGAACATTTTTCAATAGTAAGAATTAATCTTGTATTGATACATAACAGTTGATGACAGATTATTGCATCCATCTGCCCCCGTTTTCGAGAAACCGGCTAAAGCGAAATGTGACTCTTTCAAACTCGCTGAATTGCCTCCACCGAGCTGGTCAATACTGGTTAGGCGTAACCTGCTAACTGTTACATTACAAATATCGTGTGTTGCCACATTTAGCGATTAACCGCCGATATACGGGTTTTTACTGCCATTTTCTCAGTCAGTGTTAGAATATTCCGCTTTCAATCAGCCAGCTAGTCAGGTACACTGTATTGACTGTGTTGCAGACTTGTTGTTCAAAAAGGGGGGGGCGGCAACACCTGAAGTGATTTTTTTGCTTTTGAATTGAGGTTTTTGCTTTTAGTATGTACATGAGTAACTCAAAATACAGTCATCCTATATAATTGAAAAGTTTGTAGCGTCCTTGGTTGCCATAGAAGCGGCCGCCATCTTGGATTTTGACTCAATGTTCAAAATCTATCTCCTCCCTTAGTTATGAATAAAATCACTCAAAACCTCTGCCGATCGTCTTGTTCATTCAATATCTAAAGAGTGACGTCGGGTTGTTTCGTTATTTTGGATAGTTGTTTTTTTAATGAATTTTTAAAAATACTGTATATCGTGAATGTACAAAAACGGCGTTTTTATTACAAAGAAAATAAAATTTCTAAAAAAATTAACAATATATAAAAAAAAACCCGACGACATTCTATTAACATTGACAAGAGGAACCTGTGTACCAAATATAATACAATTCGCACGTTAAATTTATTTATATATATACACGTATATTTTTTTCAACAACCAAGAAAACAAACAACCAAAAACCGACGATGAATCTTCTATGGATTTCTATCATATTTTTAAATTTTTTTTTATTGTTCTTCCCTATTTTGTTTCATTGCAAAAACATTGAAAAATACACATGCGTTTGATTTCAGTGATAAAGGTTTTCAAGGGATACTTCTTACTTATAACTTATATTGATATATAAATTTATGATAATAAGATAACGGTGTCATGATATAAATATCTTAATTATTCCGTTTGGATTATGTGTGCCTAGGAGTAGAATACACTCTCCAGTGTCTGCCATCAATGTGCCAGTTGTGAGGTTTTTTTGCCCTCGGTGTTGTTATCTCAAGAGACGCTGTGTCTAATGTCACATTGTTATGCAATCACATTAGAACTTGAATGCCTAAAAGGTTTATAGTCAATTGGGAAATCAAGATCGGATAGGCACTTCTGAGACTGATACAAAATTTAACGATTTTGACATGAGTTTTTTGCATTAAAGGTGTCAGTATGTCATAGCTTAGTGACATCGGTGACCGAGGGGCAGACAACCAGATTTTGGGATCATCAAGTCCCCGGTTTGAATACTAGCAAAGTTAGGTCCGATGGTGTATTCCTTGGGAAAGATAATTAACACGCATTTTCGTCACTCGACCCAGGTGCAAATGGGTACGAGCACTAGCTTGGGAGTAAAACCCTGTGTCAGACTAGCGTCCTGTCCAGGTAATTATTATTATTACTCGTACCAGTTTACGCTATAAAAACCGAGACAACCTCCAGCTCTATGGGCTGTATTGGCTTGGAAAGAACTTTACCTACTTACGTACTGTTATAGATTGCATGACAGATAATGATCTTTGTCAAAATGAGGCAATTATCTTTCCCAACTTACAATGTAGCGTTACATTGAAATTGCTATATATATATCTATAGTCTCTGTTAATGATAACAGAGCCATACACATACACATAGGCGTTTCAATCCGTCTAAAATGAGCCTTCTTTATTGTGCCACGTCAAATGTATGAAATTATAATAGAAATGATTTCTGTCACATCGCCCCTATTCTTATTGAAGTGTTTCTGATTTTGTCTCTTTTAGTTTCCCCTCCAACGCTTTGAGCTATTTGATTTCAGCTGCCTGTAGTCAATTGTGTTCCCTACTATTTTGAGCTATTTGATTTCAGCTGCCTGTAGTCAATTGTGTTCCCTACTATTTTGAGCTATTTGATTTCAGCTGTCTGTAGTCAACTGTATTCCCTACTATTTTGAGCTATTTGATTTCAGCTGCCTGTAGTCAACTGTAATCCCTACTATTTTGAGCTATTTGATTTCAGCTGCCTGTAGTCAACTGTAATCCCTACTATTTTGAGCTATTTGATTTCAGCTGCCTGTAGTCAACTGTATTCCCTATTATTTTGAGTTTTTTTTTATTTCAGCAGCCTGTAGTCAACTGTATTCCCTACTGTTTAAGGCCCAGTCGAAGCTACAATATCATTCATCATTCAGTCATTTAAAACTACTAAAACTCATTCAAGAAATTTTCTTAGCCGGTGCACTCAGTAGTCCAGAGGGAAGGCGTTGGCCTCTCAACCAAAGGTAGTGGGTTCGAGCCCCGTTTCGAGTTCTGTCGAACAAAATCTCCCTCCCACTCCCCCCATGTGGTTCAGATAGGTGGATCGACACCTAGCGCCATCGGAGACAGACGATATTAAGGAGGTCCCGTGAGCAGATCACAACACTCTGTCCACGTTAAAGATTCTTGGCTGATTGCATGACAGTCCGGGTAAAATTAAGAATCCTACCCAAACCCCGAGATCACCTTAGTTGTGGATGTGGGTAAATCAAATCAAAAGAAACAAATTTTCAGCCGTATATTTCAGGCAACGAACAAAAATTACTGTCTTCAGCTGTCTGAGTTCACACTAGTAGAGCTGCTCGTTTGCATTAGGTGGAGTGTTTGTTTTTTCTCTCTTAACCATATATTTGGAGGGGAAAGTGATTGTGCAGGAGCAATATTGATATTTTTCAGTCCTCAGCAGAAAGCTAGTCGAGTCACAATATGGGTGCAAATCTCCTTTCAAGCGAAGTGAACTTATTTTTCTTGGGGTCCATAAAATACTGCAGTTCGCCGCATCTCTCTCTCTCTCTCTCTCTCTCTCTCTCTCTCTCTCTCTCTCTCTCTCTCTCTCTCTCTCTCTCTCTCTCTCTCTCTCTCTCTCTCTCTCTGTCTCTCTCTCTCTCTTTCTCTCTCTCTCTCTCTCTCTCTCTCTCTCTCTCTCTCTTTTCTCACCAGCTATCTATCTATCTATCTATCTATCTATCTTTCTATCTATCTATCTATCTTTTTCTATCTTTCTTTTCTATAACCCATGTCTATCGTCTCGCCATCTCCAAAAGAGCGAAAAGACAACAGCTTTCATGCCAGCTTTCTGCACAGTAGTATGAAGGCAATACTCTCTTTAAATCCGAAATCCAAACTGCCATGACTGTAAACACAATGAACGGAAAGTCCATCAATCGATCTCTTAGTGCCTTGACCAGGAAAACCTCTGCATCTCGACTACGGTATTATATTCAAGCAGGTTTTCGACCTGCAAGAGGAAACTGGTCTAGTTACTTAGACATCATGACCTAAAAATCATTTAGCGTGCAAACAAGTCTGAGTTGTGTGTTCTTTTAAAATCTTTAGATTCCCCAACTCACGACGCCATGCACGCTGATTAGAGGCAACAACAGTTTGGTTGAATGTTTTGTTTGTAACTTGTTGTTGTTCTGGCTGCTCTTTTGTGTTGATTTATCTTCTTGTTTTTCCAGTTTCATTCCTTTCTTTGTTTAGTTTGTTTTCTTTTGGGAATTTCTGTTTGACATTTTTTTCTATTTCTCGTTCGGTTGATGTCTTTGGTTGGCTAGCTGTTTATTCGTTCGTGGATTTTTTCGCTTGTTGTTTTGTTGTTGTTGCATTTTCCTTTGCTTTTTTTGTTTGGTGCTCTTTTTCTTTGAGTTTGTTAGGTTCAAACAAAATAATACTATTTTTTATTGATTGCTTTTTGTCGTTTATTTACTTTCTTTGGCTAATTAATTATCTTTTGGTTGGATTAGATTTGTTTTGTTGGTCAGTTAGTTTATTCATCTGCTTACAGGATTAAGGAAATGATTTATTTATTGATGTATTCGTCCATTCTTGCTCGTTTGGGCGACCGGCTGTGTCCCTGGCTGAGCGTTCATTTCTTTTCAGGATGTTTTCAATCATAATGGCTGCCACTGCACTTCACTCCACGTTTTTCCTATTTCCACATTAAGTCGATTTGGCACCACGACATACTGGTGAATAATTCAACTTCGCATTTCGGTCTCATTGTTGCCCTTTCATTCTTGCAACCCACCAGAATGACATGTCATTAGAAACATTACATAAGACTGACTATAAAGTTTGACAGTAATGATGATGATGATGATGATGATGGTAATGCTGATGTTGTGATGATGATGATGATGATGATGTGATGATGAGGCAAATGATGATGATGATGATGATGATGATGAGGAGGAGGAGGAGGAGGGGAGGAGGAAGAGGATGAGGAGGATGAGGAGAGGAGAAAGAAGAAGATTAACTTTTTTGTGGAGATTCCGTTTCATTTTTCCCCTTCTCAGCTCAGGTTTCAGGTGGATCAACAACCATGACTACTCTGATAAAGAATTTGTTCGAAAACCAGACTTACAGTCCAGTCATTCGACCAACGTTTGACCACACCACGCCGACGCTAGTGATAGTTGAAATGGTGGTTGTGGCCATTCTCAGCTTGGTAAGTGGCTCTCCACCTTTCGCTAAATAAAGAACATGATAATATGTCATATGATGAAAGATTGACGTTTCTTCGACTCCCTCTCTAGAATACAGAAACAAACGGAGGGATCTTCTCCAATTGTATACAATTGTCCATGATATAGATAAAATTGATTGCAAAAAATCATTCTTCAACTATTCTCATGTGAATCTTCCTAAGGGAGATAGATTTAAGATATATATTACGGGAAATTCTACTTCTGTTAGACATAATGTCAAAAAAAAAGTCAAAACATGAAACGGTTTACAGTTCAAAACAGAAATTTCTAAAAGTACTAATTCTTTTAGAATACCATTGATATGGAGCTCAACAATTTAAAATATTTGTTGATGAATGAATTATTGATTACTGTATGTGCAATCATTTTTAAAACTCCATGATTGTATTAAGATTATGGGGGCATTTTAAGGTTGGCATACCTAGCCTCCGACATCATATGATATGATATGGTATATATAATCTATTCCCCTGTATAACTGCAATCTCACCAATACAACAGCATCGTCACATTATTTAGAAGATAATGATTAAGAAGTCATCAAAAACATTACGTTCATCTAACCCTAGTCTTACTTTTCTACGTGGGCCATTGTGTGAACATTAAAGATCTTTTGGACAAGGGAGATATGATGTTGATAAGATAAGATGAGATAAGATAAGATATAACTTTATTGTTCAAAAGTGGTACATAGTTTTGGTGTTACAACACCTTCAATACAATATGAAATACAACACACTTTTACTATACATAAATTATGTTTCACACACGAGAAACTCACGTACATGTAAGCATTACGGGATTTAAAAAAATGTATAACATAGCATACAAAGAATGAATATTTTTCTAATACATGTACATGTAAACGTAATCATTGCAATGACTTATATTCAAAAGAGTGGTGATGATAATGAAACTGGTGTTGGTAGTGATAATAATTGTACAGATGATGCTGAGAATAATCTTTTATATCTTTCTTTATGACACAAACAATAAATAGGTTTTTTGGAACGTTTGGACATGTTGAATTCATGTGTAAATGAGTGATTTTGGTCTGTAACATTAAGATGCACAGATTTCATCAAAGGATGGGAAAGTGCATTGAGATATTTTACCTGCTTTCTAAATAAAACTGTTCAAAATACTTTCTATTACAGTCTCATATTTCCACGCAAGTCGTAATACAGAAGGCAATTATACTTTTGATCGTTGCACGATAACACAGATATAACAAAGTATTGTCGATCTCAAAACCCTCAACTTATTTTAATTTTCTTATAAACATTTGAAGCATGATTTTGCTAGCTAAAATGGGCGGGGTGGGGGGGAGGGGAGATTTACGATGTCGATTTAGACTTAGTGAACTTCAAAACCAAACTACGTTTTTTTCGCAACATGCTTTGTAGAACTATTGTGCCTCTTGGTTCATACCACTACTTTGCGATATGAATCATAGCACTTTTAGGCAACTCGTTTCACAGCACTATTATGAGTCATAGCACTATTATGTACATATTATGAGTCATAGCACTATTATGCGACTTGATTCATATAATTATTATGTGTCGTGATTCATAGAACTATTATGCGACTTGATTTATACAACTATTATGCGACTTGATTCATACAACTATTATGTGTCGTGATTTATGCAACTATTATGCGACTTGATTCATAAAACTATTATGTGTCGTGATTCATACCACTATTATGCGACTTGATTCATACAACTATTATGCGACTTGATTCATAAAACTATTAATGTGTCGTGATTCATACAACTATTGTGCGACTTGATTCATACAACTATTATGCGACTTGATTCATAAAACTATTATGTGTCGTGATTCATACAACTATTATGCGACTTGATTCATAGAACTATTATGCGACTTGATTCACAAAACTATTATGCGACTTGCTTTGTAACATTATTTTGCAACTTGAATCATAAAACTATTATGCGACTTGATTCATAGAACTATTATGTGACTTGATTCATAGAACTATTATGTGATTTGATTCATAACATTATTATGCGGCTTGCTTCATAACACTATTATGCGACTTGCTTCATAACACTATTATGCAACTTGCTTCATAACACTATTATGCGACTTGCTTCATAACACTATTATGCAACTTGATTCATAACACTATTATGCAACTTGCTTCATAACACTATTATACATCTTGCTTCATAACACTATTATGCCATTTTATTCATAACACTATTATACATCTTGCTTCATAACACTATTATACATCTTGCTTCATAACACTATTATACATCTTGCTTCATAACACTATTATGCGACTTGATTCATAACACTATTATGTGACTTGCTTCATAGCAACACTATGCGGCTTGCTTCATAGTACTTTTATGCGACTTGCTTCATAACACTATTATGCGACTTGATTCATATAACTATTATGCAGCTTGCTTCATAACACTATTATGTGACTTGCTTCATAGAACTATTATGCCACTTGATTCATAGAACTATTATGCTACTTGCTTCATAGAACTATTATACAACTTGCGTCATAGAACTATTATGCCACTTGCTTCATACACTATTATGCAACTTGCTTCATATAACTATTATGCGACTTGCTTTATGGAACTATTATGCAGCTTGCTTCATAGAACTATTATGCAACTTGCTTCATAGAACTATTATACAACTTGCTTCATACACTATTATGCAACTTGCTTCATATAACTATTATGCGACTTGCTTCATGGAACTATTATGATGCTTGCTTCATAGAACTATTATGCCACTTGCTTCATAGAACTATTATGGAACTTGCTTCATAGAACTATTATGCAACTTGCTTCATAAGACTGTTATGCAACTTGCTTCATAGAACTATTATGCAATTTTCTTTATAAAACTATTATGCAACTTACTTCATAGAACTATTATGCAATTTTCTTTATTAAACTATTATACAACTTACTTCATAGAACCATTATTCAACTTGCTTCATAGAACTATTATGCAGCTTGTTTCATATAACTATTATGCAGCTTGCTTAGAACTATTATGCATAGAACTATTATGCAGCTTGATTCATAGAACTATTATGCAACTTGTTTCATAGAACTATTATGCAGCTTGCTTCATAGAACTATTATGCAATTTGCTTCATATAACTATTATGCAATTTGCTTCATAGAACTATTATGCAACTTGCTTCATATAACTATTATGCAATTTGCTTCATAGAACTATTATGCAATTTGCTTCATAGAACTATTATGCAACTTGTTTCATAGAACTATTATGCGACTTGCTCCATAGCAATATTGTGCAAATTGAGTCATGTGGTTTGCTTCAAAGCAAGTGTCTAGACTTAGCAAAGTCCTAGTTAAATGATATTGATGAATTTGACCCAAATGGCATCCAGGCAAAGACGGAGAAGCATTCGTAAAATATGCCAGTCACTCATCCGAGACCTCAATAAAAACAAAGCTTATCCACACCTACTGGTCTCATTGATCCATAAATGGCATTTTTGCCCCCGTGCACTCTTGAAATTGGGATTACCAGCTACCTTGAGATCAGTGCTATGGAGGACAGGGTTCAAACAAACACGATAGGATTACCAGTTGATTTAATTCCTGATTCATGTCCTGGATTTGATTGTGAACTATCACTTGGATTGCATATCTCAGGATTAACCAAGCTTATAATCTTTCACTTATCTGAATATGACGACATTGGACGGGGATGTAAATATTTAAAAAAAAAAACACAACAAAACTAAAGAAAATAGAGCGCCCTCTCCCTCCATCCAGGCATACACAAAAGAAAAAAAAACCCAAAGCAAAACAAAGCCAACGTTTATAAAACAAAACAACAAACAATAAAAAAAAACAACAACCCAAAACAACTACAACAAAACGAACAACAAACTAACATAAACAAGCAAACAACCAAATTAAAACGTAACTCCACTAAACTACACATCTCATGTATTGGAAAGTCTCATACATGCCGCCACATGAGACACGCGTGAGACACTACATTTTATGTTATCTTATTTGTCCTACAGGATACGAAGAAACAAGTTTTGAAGACGAACGGATACATCAGAATGGTAAGGTTGCGTGTGTTTCTGATTCTATGGTACTAAGACGTAACACCTATAAAATTAATGTAAATTCTTGTAAAAAATAGATACCGGATATTGCTGTTTTGAGATGTGGTATGGTTGTGTATATCGAGACAAAGTATCAAACTTTACTTTTTTCTTTGTTTTCAAATGTTTTTCTTCGTTAGGGGTCGCCACTACATATCATCCCTTCTCCACTTTGTCCTTCTCTCTTCGTCTCACCGACCATCTTCATGTCTTCCTATATCAAACTATATTAATGGGGGCGTTGCACAGTGGACTGTAGCATCATGCAGTAAAGACAAACAGTGAAATGAGGCAAGGGGCATGTCGATAATGAAGGAAATGACATTGCATACTATTAAAGCTCTATAGGAACAAAGACGAGACAAAAACAAAGAATAAATAGAAAAAAAACCCAAACCTGGCCACTATGAGGATCGGATCCTTAACCTCTCGTCGACACTCATCACCTCGCCATGAAAGGAAAGCGTGATACCAACCGAGCTAACTTCACTTCAAGGTCGTGGGTTCGATCCTCATAGTGGCCAAGGTTGGTTTTTCCCCTGTCTATTCCTTGTATTTGTCTCGTCTTTGTTCCCATGGGGCCTTACTATTATTCAATGTCATTTCCTTCACTTGTGGCACCAGTAGTAGCTTACACTGTGATCAGTCGTGTGCTACGCTTGGGTTTTGGAAATGCTCCTTCCTGGCATCTCCCTTACGTTGTCTTCCAATTTAGGTTTCCGTCTTCTTCTTCTTCTATTTCATGGATCATTGCAAAATAGAGAGAAGTTCAGAGCCAAGTTTTCGGCCTCTCAACCAAAATGTCGTGGGTTCCAGCCCTGGTAGGTTTAAATAGTATTCTCGAGTTTTTTTCGAGTAACCTGCCCCCCCCCCAATCCTAGTCCCATCGGAGACAAACACTTAAAAACAGGTCATGTGTGCAGATCACAACACTCTGTGCACGTTAACGATCTCTTGGCTTTTATAGCGCAGTCCGAGCAAATTTATAACTGCTACCAAAATATCCGACCTAATCTTACTCATGGATGTGGGTAAAATCACATCAAATCAAACATCCGACCTAATCTTACTCATGGATGTGGGTAAAATCACATCAAATCAAAATATCCGATCTAATCTTAGTCATGGATGTGGGTGAAATCACATCAAATCAAAATAACCGATCAATCTTAGTCATGGATGAGGTAAAATCATTTCAAATCAAACATCCGATCCTATCTGTCCCAATTGAGTTTCCTCACTTCACAACGGAAAAATGTAGTCAATGTGGCAATCACATCAAATCAAATATCCGACTAAACCACTCATTCGCTAATCTAGTCATGGATGTACGAACATCAATCAAATCAAATATCCGACCTAATCTTACTATGACTTGTGGTGAAATCACATCAAATCAAAATATCCGACCTAATCTTACTCATGGATGTGGGTGAAATCACATCAAATCAAAATATCTCAAACATCATATCAAATATCCGACCTAATCTTTTTCATGAATGTGGGTAAAATCACATCAAATCAAAATATCCGACCTAATCTTAGTCATGGATGTGGGTAAAATCACATCAAATCAAAAATTTAGCTTATTTCAAAAAAGAAAAACTTGCAGGATAAATTTGAATTAATTTATTTGACCTCTGCCATTATCTATCTGTCCCAATTGAGTTTCCCCTCTCTTCACAACGGAAAAATGTTAAAAGCAATACACAATGACATGTATTCAACTCTAAACCACTTTTCTGTTCTTTCCTATTTGAAGACATGGAAGGATGAACTTTTACGATGGGATGCCAACAACTATGGAGGTCTTGATAACTTGGTCATTCCTCAAACCATGATATGGATACCAGATGTCGTTTTCAACAACGTGTAAATATTAAGTCCATGTCCATTATGCCAATTTTGTTATCGAAAACAAGAATTAACAATTTAGTCTAATTTTAAATTACAGGTATATGAATTATAATCATTGCTTAATAAAAAAAAAATCTGCACGCTCTAACTTAGGATTTTCTGATTAAAGGATCAAAGTTTAATACAATTATTTATACATTACAACGAGTGATTCAAAGGAGACGCAAAGTCACTCCAGCTCAGCTTAACGTTTAATAGGCGGAATAAGCTGCATTCACACACAGTGGCATTATAATTTATGATATTACATTCATGACATTGTTAGACTCTACAATAATTGTAACTTTCATGAATATACTCGGTCTATGCGTATTTGAAATGTGAGTATGACAGACAGAGGCTTAAATAGAGAGAGAGAGAGAGAGAGAGAAATTAAATAGGGAGAGAGGGAGGGAGGGATAATATGTGAGAGAGAGAGAGAGAGAGAGAGAGAGAGAGAGAGAGAGAGAGAGAGAGAGAGAGAGAGAGAGAGAGAGAGAGAGAGAGAGAGAGAGAGAGAGAGAGAGAGAGAGAGAGAGAGAGAGAGAGAGAGAGAGAGAGAGAGAGAGAGAGAGAGGAGAGAGAGAGAGAGAGAGAGAGAGAGAGAGAGAGAGAGAGAGAGAAGGAGAGAGGGAGGGAGAGGGGAGAGAGGGAGGGGGGAGGGAGGAGATAGAGAGAGAGAGAGAGAGAGAGAGAGAGAGAGAGAGAGAGAGAGAGAGAGAGAGAGAGAGGAGAGAGGAAAGAGTGAGAGAGAGAGAGAGAGAGAGAGAGAGAGAGAGGGAGGGAGGGAGGGAGGGAGAGAGAGAGAGAGAGAGAGAGAGAGAGAGAGAGAGAGAGAGAGAGAGAGAGAGAGAGAGAGAGAGAGAGAGAGAGAGAGAGAGAGAGAGAGAGAGAGAGAGAGAGAGAGAGAGAGAGACGAACAGACAGGCGGACATGGATTGAGGTTTTAAATTCGCCACCCAAAAACGTTTTCCGAAACAAATGTAAACAATTTATTCTGAACTGCGTCTCTCATCAGTGTCAACGATAATCGCTACCTTGGTGGACAGGAGACTCGTGTTCGGGTTGATCAAAACGGCACTGTGAGGTGGGAACCTGGATTCAACCTAGAGACAACTTGTCAGGTGAGTTGCCTATGAATGTTTTATTTATACACACTGTCCATCAATATCATAGTTCATGAATGGCAGAAACGGTAGATATGATTATCTTCAAGATCTGTCTGTTGATGATGGCAATGGTAGCAGGTGTGATTATTATTATTATTATTATTATTATTATTATTATTATTATTATTATTATTATTATTATTATTATTATTATCATTATTATTACTATTATTATTATTATTATTATTATTATTATTATTATTATTATTATTATTATTATTATTATTATTATTGTTATAATATTATTATTATTATATTATTATTATTATTATTATTATTATTATTGTTATTATTACTATTATTACTATTATTATTATTATTATTATTATTATTATTATTATTATTATTATTATTATTATTATTATTATTATTATTATTATTATTATTATTATTATTATTATTATTATTATTATTGTTATTATTATTATTTCATGACGTTATATTGTATAATCTTGTTATCTCTCGGGAGGATGTTTATATTATGCTAGCCTTTCCTGTTCGTTCGTTACTTCGTTTGTTCGTTCGTTTGTTTATGAAACACAATTATGCTCAAAATAATTGAAAACGTCATGAGCGGATTTTGGATTATAATATTTTCCTATGGATGAGAAAATTGCGCAAGGAGCAATCGACTCAATTGATGAGATCAAGGATACAAGCCCTTGGGTTTAAAAAATGATTTTGTCTGCATCAATCCTGTCTGGATCAAGGGCAGATAAGTCGAGAAGCTCACACCGATGCTCGGTCACGAAAATAAATACGTTTTCGAAATTGTACAATCAGAGACATTGATTTGTGTGTGTGTGTGTGTGTGTGTATGTGTGTGCGTGCGTGTGTTTGTGTGTGTGACCTCGTTAGCAGTATTTTCCTATGATGTGATAAGGTAAGATAAGATAAGATAAGATATGACAAGATAAGATAATCTTTATTGATCCCATTGTGTAATGTATCTTTGGTTACATATAATCGCTAATCGCTCTCTCTCTCTCTCTCTCTCTCTCTCTCTCTCTCTCTCTCTCTCTCTCTCTCTCTCTCCTCTCTCTCTCTCTCTCTCTCTCTCTCTCTCTCTCTCTCTCTCTCTCTCTCTCTCTCTCTCTCTAAGTCCCTCTTTCTCTCTCCGTCTCTCTCTCTCTCTCTCTCTCTCTCTCTCTTCTCTCTCTCTCTCTCTCTCTCTCTCTCTCTCTCTCTCTCTCTCTCTCTCTCTCTCTCTCTCTCTCTCTCTCTCTCTCTCTCTCTCTCTCTCTCTCTGTAAGTTCCTTTCTCTCTCTCCGTCTCGCTCTCTCTCTCTCCGTCCGTCTCGCTCTCTCTCTCTCTCTCTCTCTCTCTCTCTCTCTCTCTCTCTCTCTCTCTCTCTCTCTCTCTCTCTCTCTCTCTCTCTCTCTCTTTCTCTCTCCCTCTCTCTCTCTCTCTCTCTCTCTCTCTCTCTCTCTCTCTCTCTCTCTCTTCTCTCTCTCTGTCTGTCTGTCTGTCTGTCTCTCTGTCTGTCTCTCTCTCTCTCTCTCTCTCTCTCTCTCTCTCTCTCTCTCTCTCTCTCTCTCTCTCTCTCTCTCTCTCTCTCTCTCTCTCTCTCTCTCTCTCTCTCTCTCTCTCTCTCTCTCTCTCTCTCTCTCTCTCTCTGTCTCTGTCTCTCTCTGTCTCTGTCTCTGTCTGTCTGTCTGTCTGTCTGTCTCTCTCTCTCTCTCTCTCTCTCTCTCTCTCTCTCTCTCTCTCTCTCTCTGAGTCCCTCTTTCTCTCTCTCCTCTCGGTCTCTCTCTGTATCTCTCCCTCTCTCTCTCTCTCTCTCTCTCTCTCTCTCTCTCTCTCTCTCTCTCTCTCTCTCTCTCTCTCTCTCTCTCTCTCTCTCTCTCTCTCTCTCTCTCTCTCTCTCTCTCTCTCTCTCTCTCTCTCTCTCTCTCTCTCTCTCTCTCTCTCTCTCTCTCTCTCTCTCTCTCTCTCTCTCTCTCTCTCTCTATATATATATATATATATATATATATATATATATGTATATATTATCTCTTCTCATATACACATACACTTTATCTGTCTCACTCGCTACAGTATTATATTTTATGTATTATATAATATTGATAAATTTATACATTGAAAAAAACTCGTCATAGTTCTAAAGGCGAAAACAACAAATTAATTAACACATGTACATACGTTAATAGTATAGTATGGCTATGAACCTTTCAAAATACTATCTGTTCTTAGTTATCAATATTAATATGCAGGTATTACATTATGGTTATAACGAATTTCTACATAAACCCCGAGATCATTACATAACATGAACGTGGTAAATATAAACTGTTCCCTACCATGCTCCACTGCATTAGCTGCAGGCATAGTATGGCTTTAAGAGCAAACAAAGTCAGGGGATTCTAATGCTATGGCAAAATATTTTACCAAATGGATAAAGTACTGGAAAAGATAAGCAATGAAATATTCATTTAGGCCCACATAATACAAACTTGAATATTGTTGGCTCGAATTCACAGCATAGTTTATAATGGTTTAGACTCTTTTCTTGTTAAATTTTATCCTTTTTGTCATTTTTCAGGTGGATGTGTCCAAATACCCATTCGACATCAACGTCTGTCCAATTCACGTCTTTTCGTGGATGAGCGATAATACTACCGTTAAGGTCAGACATGACAAAGTATTCATGAGCTGCGGCTGTCCAAACTCGATTAGGTTGCCTTTCACATCCTGCATATTTTATTTCGGCAGGCTTACGCTTGCCTTCTAGATTCCATTCGGTGCGCGTATAAAAAAAAGGCATTAAAATTCCATCTAATTTCTATTTTCCTTATAAAATCATGGCGTGTTTATGAATTTGATGGGCAAACAATGCATCAGCTGATCTTTTGGAGACGAAGGTGAATTTTAAAAAGAGACTAGATTCAACGTGTGGTAGTGGTATTGAAGACGAGAGTGACGCGAAATGAAGATTTGATTTTGATTTCTGATGTGTTTACACGAATACTAGGGCGAGTCCAAAAAGTAATGCAATTTTTCTATTGCTCAAATGAGAAATAAACTCAATAGCATGTATTATACTTGAAATCGAAGCTATACAATAGAGGATCAGATCCCTACTTGTTTGTCTTGTTTTGTTTAGGGTTTGTTTTGTTGTGTTTTTTGTTCTTGATTCTAAATAAAAATATCGTATGATAAGAATTATTGTTTAATTCATGTTAATTAAACAATACACAGCTCATGGTTCTATTCCATATTAGCAATGGGGCAACATCTCAGCAGAGAATGTACATTGTATGTCCTTTTAAATTGCCGAAAGCTCTTTCGATGAATTTGTCTTGGCTAACGCTTAACGAAAAGGAAAGTAGATAAAAAAAACCCAACAACAAACAACGTCCCACAAAGAAAGCAAATTAACTCATTATTAATTGGACATATAAGGCTCGAATCATTAAACTTAAAACTCTGATAGATTGAAGGGATGGCCAAGTAATGTATCAAACTACAGGGTCATTACTCTAAAACGCAACATTTACCGGTACATTGAACGCACAGCATTCAATAGGAGAAGTTCGATACCATTGGAGAAACCAAACATCTATTTTTAGACGTGTTTGTGATTGGTACGACCAATAATAATGTAAAATATGATACCTCACTGCAACGCTCTTGTCATGTGCAGGGGTTACGAAAGGGACGCGTGAAGAGCCGTGATCCGCTAGTATTACAGCGGGCTGGAACAGAGAAAATATCGGCTACGGTAGGCCTACATTTAGGAATGGGTTACTTAAAACATACAACAGTTTTTTTTCTTTTTTTAAGAACAATCTTTTAAGAACAAAAGCCTTGTTTTCTGAAGAACAAAAGACATTCTAAGGTAAAAATAAGAAGAAAAAAAAGAGTTGCCTTGAAATTTACTGATTTATTTTTTTATCCTTTCTTAAAAGATGAATCTTACAATACATATATTTGTAAATGTACCTGTAGTGTATCTTTCATTTGATCAACAAAAAATACAAAAAGTTGTCAAATTTTAAGAACAAAATAAGAACAAAAAGGCATATTTTTGGCTGTTTTTTCTTAAGGCTGGAAGTAAAAAAAAAATCAACCAAAAAAACACGGTTCTTTTGTTGAATGTCACTGATGTGAAACCTTAAGTAGCTTCAAAAACACGGCTCTTATAAACTTTACTTTTAATGTTGAGTTGAATGTCACTGATGTGAAACCTTAAGTAGCTTTCTTTGCCTTTTTTTCATGTTCCATTCTTTCATTCATCATTCTGATTTCATGATGCAATCTGAAAGTCAAGAAAATGTTCATTATGAGGTCGATTGTTGGACATCTGCATTCATCACCTTTCAATTATGTCGCTGTGTGAACTACATGGATCAGCTTTTGTTTGAAAAGTTTTCTGATGTTTCTCTTATTCCTATAAGACTCCCGTAATCTTCTAATCCCTCAAGGTAGTCTCTCTCTCTACATTATACATCACTTTTTGGTCAACGTTATCTCATCGATGAGAAAGACGCACATTTATCTGTGTCTGTCATTTTGTCCACTTTCAATTTAAAAGCAGCTAGAAGCTTTGGAGAGAAACGAGGATATATTTCAATCTTCTGCATAACTCGCCTCAAAGTCTCAACCGATGGCAGATGAAATATCTTTTTAAACATTCTGTATGCTTTTGGAGATATGTGGTATAGTGTTAATGCAAAGCTTTTATCACGTGCACTCCATTTGGTTGTCTTGGTAGAGAGGCCTCTAGTCGTTTGCAAAAAAAGAAATGTGCATCTTTGTTTAAATATTTCAAAGTCAATTCTTTAATGTGTGCAATCTTTTGTTTGGAAGTTTTGAACTTTTTCTTTGTGAGAGAAATGTGAAGTCGTTTCAACCTCATGCGTTGGCAATTTAATTTCTTAGTCAGCGTCTTTATTCTTAAAATATCCTTTTTGGTTGGAGTTTGAGTGTGTTTTCATTTTGGTGTGGACTTATTTGTGTCATATACATTATTCCAGTCATGCTCAGGTAAGTCAAGGGCGGTCACTTGTAGTCTTTTCTTTAGAAGTGGGATGTATGGCCGAGGCTTGGGTGGCTTTCTTGATGGTGTCAATTTCTGAGGTGGATTTGAGACATTGAACAATGTTGGCACAGCGTTTCTTTTCAAGAAATTTTTCTTTGACGATGTGAATTGGTTTGCTTCAAAGTGGTTTGCTTACAGAACATATCCCTTGTGTAGTTGCTCACTTGGCTTTTTAATGATTTTATCCTTTCTTCTTGTATTTTGAACCCATTGTTTACATCTTATTTCGTCTTTTGAGAATTTGAAGGACAAAATTGGATTGTCATAACGATTATTATTACAATTTCCACCAGCACAACGCTGAACATGATGTTTCTTGCTTTTTTAAAATAGTTTTTGTAGATCAATACCGACAACAGAATCTGCATGATTCACATTATCACTCAACGCATTTTCACAAGATCTAGTTTCACTTTGGGGTGATTCGGATTTATTGTTCAGTAATCTGGTCAAACATGGAAACAAATCCTCCATATCAAATATCAGTACACTGAATTGTCCCTTGAACAAATTGTTCATCGAATAAAAAACCCAAAAAAACAATGTACTTTACAACAAAACTGAAACAAACCGTCAGCAACAACGGCAACGCAAGAACGCACGTTGGTTTGTTTACAACGCAATACACACAGCACAAGCGGCTGGGCTTTCTGGGTCAAATATCACGCGTTAGTTAGCGGTGGCCAAGGGGAACAATTCACGCACAGGTTACGTCTTACTGAGATAGCATTCCTTAATTATTATTGGGTACGACGAAGTCGGTAGGAAGTCGGCTGGTCGACCGCTTAGGTAGACAGGTGGAAGAGACTGCTTGGACATCCAGATGTCCCTTTATCGCTTCTCTCTCTCTCTCTCTCTCTCTCTCTCTCTCTCTCTCTCTCTCTCTCTCTCTCTCTCTCTCTCTCTCTCTCTCTCTCTCTCTCTCTCTCTCTCTGTCTGTCTGTCTGTCTGTCTGTCTGTCTCTCTCTCTCTCTCTCTCTCTCTCTCTCTCTCTCTCTGTCTGTCTGTCTGTCTGTCTCTCTCTCTCTCTCTCTCTCTCTCTCTCTGTGTCTGTCTGTCTGTCTGTCTGTCTGTCTCTCTGTCTGTCTCTCTTTCTCTCTCTCTCTCTCTCTCTCTCTCTCTCTCTCTCTCTCTCTCTCTCTCTCTCTCTCTCTCTAGTCCAATGTTTAACTCTTTTGCTTTGCAATGTGCTGGTCTTTTTCTTGAGTGTTCTAAGAATATCAGGTCTATAATAAAGAAGCCGTTACTTTTTTTCAAGCTTTCAATTTTTAATCATAATTTCTCATCGATTTATCATATATATTAACTTCAATTGCCTGGTGATAGCACATAACGACGCATGTGTAATACAATAGTTTAAATCATAGTC
>JAXRKP010000132.1:287500-297500 GCA_037039925.1 Doris montereyensis | reverse complement strand
CTCCTTCCTTCCTTCCTCTTTCCTTCCTTCCTTCTTTCCTTCCTTCCTTCCTTCCTTCCTTCCTTCCTTCCTTCCTTCATCCCTTCTTTCCTTCCTTTCTTACTTCCTTCCTTCCTTCCTTCATTCCTTCCTTCCTTCCTTCCTTCATTCCTTCCTTCCTTCCTTCCTTACTTCCTTCCTTCCCTCCTCCCTTCTTTTCTTGATTTCTTCCTTCCTTCTTTCTTTCCCTCCTTCCTTGTATATTTACTTACTAAGTCTCTTTATTATTCACTTGTTTTGTCAAATTTTTGATAATTAGCACGGAAAGTACTTTTAATCTGAATGCCAATAATGGACCATAAATATATTTTAATGAGAGTAATAAGTCTGTAATACATAATTATTTCGCTCTATGTCTTAATATATATATATATATATATATATATATATATATATATATATATATATATATATATATATATATATTTTTAGTCATTTAAGAAGAAGAAGAAGAAGAAGTAGAAGAAGAGTAAGAAGAAGAAGAAGAAGAAGAAGAAGAAGAAGAAGAAGAAGAAGAAGAAGAAGAAGAAGAAGAAGAAGAAGAAGAAGAAGAAGAAGAAGAAGAAGAAGAAGAAGAAGAAGAAGAAGAAGAAGAAGAAGAAGAAGAAGAAGAAGAAGAAGAAGAAGAAGAAGAAGAAGAAGAAGAAGAAGAAGAAGAAGAAGAAGAAGAAGAAGAAGAAGAAGAAGAAAAGAAGAAGAAGAAGAAGAAGAAGAAGAAGAAGAAGAAGAAGAAGAAGAAGAAGAAGAAGAAGAAGAAGAAGAAGAAGAAGAAGAAGAAGAAGAAGAAGAAGAAGAAGAAGAGGAAGAAGAAGAAGAAGAAGAAGATAGTAATACTGACATAACAACATCAAAAATTCACCAGGAATAACATTATAATGAGAATGAAAGTACATATTTGTAGTGATCTCTGCACATGGAGATGCTATCACAGGTAACATACTTTTGGGACCTCGATCTTATTATATTGTCTAAGTTGCTTAGGTAGTCGAGTGGTTAGATTGCTAGATCTTGGATCCTGAGGTTCCGGGTTTGAAAATTAGCAAAGCTAGGTCCAACGTTGTGTTCCTTTGGAGAGAAACTTTACACATTCAACCCAAGTGCAAATGGGTACACGCACTAGTGTGGGAGTAAAAATCTACGCCACACTAGCGGCCTGTCCAGGAGAAGATTATTATCCCCTGTTCCACCTCACGCTACAGAAACCGGGATGGGCTCCGTCTCTATGGGGGTTCATAATGACCTTGAAGGAAATTTACTTTTGATGTTGTTTGAAGATATATTTTTACTTTTGTTTCTGCCAGTGGTCTACGTGTCCAGTATGCTCGCTCTGGGATTCCTGGGAGTGCTTGGCAACGTGATCATCATCAAAGTAAACCGATGGGAAGCAGCACAAGGAATGCAAAGCTCCAACGCTGGTCGCATGAACCGTTCCTTCAGGAGGTCATCGAGATCTCATCAGGGAGTCAAACGGACAAGTTCCCTGCTGTCTGACAGTGACGTAGTCAGCGATAAATCCGACGTCAAACGCCAGAAGAGGATCGAGACTGTTGTGACCAGATAGGCATGTGTACAAATCCCTGTAAAAGGCGTTTTGCTCACGTTCTCAACAAATTATTTCTTTTCTTCAACGGATCCCTTGTTTTTTGTTTGACTACGGGGTTGTGGATTATGATGCTGAACTAGAAAAGAAAAAATCCCCTGTTACATTCGTGTCCATCGAGTTTTAAAGTTTTATTTACAGGTTGTTGTTTTTTTTTAAATTTACGTCATTCGGTCACGTCCTCACTGTCCTTGTGAGAATTATCGATTGCATTTAGCTCGTGGTGACTTACATTTGATATCTCTCAATAGTACATTAAAAAATCTATTAGCTTCAATAAAAGTGGATTAAAGATAAAGATGGATTCACAGCTCTGAACAAGTTGGTACAAATTAACGTTATGTGTATAGGAGTATCATGTATATATCAATGCAGCAAGGGCACATCATTTGAGTTAATATCTGTCTCTGCCTACAGCCTGACACTTGATAACATCATACTTGTTTGAGTGAAGTAGAGGTACAGTCAATGTTCCCTCTAAGCTGTGCGCGGGCACAGTTGAAAAATGTTTGCGCACACCAATGAAAATCAACAGTTCGTACAACAGAATTTTACAAATCTATACATTTTCACCACACAGTTTGAATTTTTTAAATTATCAAACTTTGCACAACACCAAAAATGTGCGCACACATACTTTAAAAAATTAAACGAAACATTGGATACCGTGGTTGATTTCATGCACGTGTGAAAAATGTTGTGCAGATACATAGGGGCTGCCAGCTTTCTTGCCAATGTCCTCAAGGTTATGAACCCACGACACCAAAGGTTAGGCCTACGCCTTACACATATCTGGAGGCATTGTAATGAAACCGTAAGGTTGTGACTTTGTGATCACGACGTCACTGGTTCAAAGCCCACACGACGTCACTGGTTCAAAGCCCACATGACGTCACTGGTTCAAAGCCCACACGACGTCATTGGTTCAAAGCCCACATGACGTCACTGGTTCAAAGCCCACACGACGTCACTGGTTCAAAGCCCACACGACGTCACTGGTTCAAAGCCCACACGACGTCACTGGTTCAAAGCCCATGGTCGACACAGGAGGTGATTTTTTTCACTACGTTGAACTGTAAGGAAAGGTATTTCACTCGCTATACTAAGATGTGAATAAGTACCCGTTATAGATAGAGAAAAGGTTTGTCAGGGGTGTTAGTAGGAAGCGTCTAACAGGCTGCTGCACGGTATGCTTCTATGGGAATTGAGAAGGACTTTGAATCAAATGGCCTGCTGAGGGGGGGGAGGGCGGGGAGGGGGCTAAATAAATGCCTTGTGATGTCCAGTCGGTGAACCTGCACCTGTGTGGGGACACGGACTATAAGTCCATCTTTATCATATCTAGGGGAAGTGGTATCCCTGCAGTGTGTTACCAAGCTCTCACAACGTGGCTCCCGGTTTCATATCCTTGAGATAAAGAAATAAATACTTGAGGCAATTATTACCTCTGATTGCATCACTACTATTACTATCAACATGACCAGCACTTTCTTTAATCTTGTGTTTTCTGAATTCAACGATTTAGTTCAATCGCAACAGAGTTCAAGGTCTTTTGTACACACTCACACACATGCACACACCTACAAACACGCACACACACACACACACACACACATACATGTTCCTTTGATATTCATAGGGCTTTCCACACCACAGTCATACGTTTTATCTTATCACGAAATCCTTCAACAACAAAATGACAACAACCAAATAAAAATAAGCTATCCAATTCTTATGTACATAATGCATTTACTTTTACTGACGGTTTGTAGCTCTCTGATATAAAACATCTGTTATAAGACGTTATGTTTCAAGTTAACACTTCCCCCCCATGATTTCTAAAGTTTTCGTTAATACGAAAACACTCATTGATTGTGTATACTAAGTGTTAAAACCCCCATCAGAGACAATATATTCCATCTAATATCGTGTAAACATTATTATTCAAACATCTTAGTGATGCCTCGATTCTCCCATTGATGTATTATAGTGTGCGAGGTCGTTTGTCTTATTATGATTGTATATGTATTGTACGGTCTGTGTGTGTGTTAATTTATAGCGTGACTGACATTGTGCATATTTCCTTGCTGACTGAAAGCGAAGAAGAGTCATTGAGTCCTAAAAATAAAGCATGTTATTGTGAAATGAGTATTCTTTTCTTGAATAAAGTTATTATAATAAGATACAAATAATATACAATGTATTGTAATACAGATGTTGTTAGACAATGCCTTTTTATCTGATGCTATAGAGCTCTTTTCACATTTTTAATTTGTTGATCTTGAAATTGTCCTTTTTTTATCGTTTTACTGATAGTTTGTTTTCTCCGATATATTTTTGTTTCATTAGCCACGAAAATGTATCGCTTAGGATAATAAAAAGAATGTCATGTAATATTGAGAGTATCTGACGACGTTGCACATAAGCATCTTTCTTGTTGACTGAAGTATCACGTGTATCCCACTCCTGTTGACTGAAGTATCACGTGTATCCCACTCCTGTTGACTGAAGTATCACGTGTATCCCACTCCTGTTGACTGAAGTATCACGTGTATCCCACTCCTGTTGACTGAAGTATCACGTGTATCCCACTCCTCTTGACTGAAGTATCACGTGTATCCCACTCCTTGAAGACTGAAGTATCACGTGTATCCCACTCCTGTTGACTGAAGTATCACGTTGACTGAAGTATCCCACTCCTCCTTGACTGAAGTATCACGTGTATCCCACTCCTCTTGATCCCACTGAAGTATCACGTGTATCCCACTCCTGTTGACTGAAGTATCACGTGTATCCCACTCCTCTTGACTGAAGTATCACGTGTATCCCACTCCTGTTGACTGAAGTATCACGTGTATCCCACTCCTCTCTTGACTGAAGTATCACGTGTATCCCACTCCCTTGACGGATAACCTGGACGTCTAGCTCATTCTCATGCAAAGCGTAATTTATTATTGTTAAAACTGGTGCTATGGAAGGAAAAGAAGTCCTCACAGAGAAATCATTAAACCTCCAACCTCAAGACACTCCAACATGGACTCTCCCGTTTGTCCCTTTGCACACCTGCCTGTATCACTGAAACGTCCTGTTCAAGTTGGTGCCTAGACGCTCCTTATTTCGAATAATTTTACTGTAAGTTTACACTTTAGCGGCGTACAATAAATTGAGTCAAATCTGTACTCATTGTCGGTATCGGCTTAGATCTACAGTTAGAGATGAGACGGAAGACATCTATCCACAACCCCTTACAATGAACACCCTCCCCGCCTGTCACCCCACTCACCCCACCATGGTGTGGGGGTATGGGATTCAGGTACAGACATTGATTCTGACACAATATACTTGCACCGGTATTAGATCTAGATCTAGTATAGTCAATGCAATTGCAGATGGCGGGTCGGATGAGGAATGGTATCCTGATTAAAAAGAGTCATCGCACAAACATTTTCTTTTATTACAAATACTAGGTTTAGTTCACTCGGTTAGTTATGTACTTCACATATGGCCAATCTATCCCCATCGTTGTCTGAACTGGCAATGTGTTGTTTTTTTGTGTGTATGTGGCCAAAGTAATCCCTTCTTGAAGTAACTTTGATGGCTGGTGTCATCCCTTAAAAAAATTAATAAATTACTTACGTAAAGTGAAATGATTTGTATAAATATTTCATGTCTCTCTATATTATAACAATGCCCATCATAGTTTGAAACGAAAGCATCCCACACGAAAGCAAAAGCCACAGGTTGACGCTATTCACAAGCAAGAAGGTGGACCACAGTCACCCATGATTACTAAACATAACGTAAAATTATGTCAAAGTCACAGGTTGACGCTATTCACACGCAAGAAGGTGGATCAAAGTCACCATTGATTACTAAACATAACGTAAAATTAAGTCACGATCACGGCTGAAGCTATTCAATTGAATGGATGCGAATGGTAAGAAATATTATGTCAAAGGGTGCTACAAAACATGGATCACATCATGTGATTATGTAGGCGCATAGTTGTCTTTTCTTTATTAGAGATCACCTTCGGTCGATAATAAAATCAAACACCACATCATTAACAAAGATTAATAATAATAATCATAATAATAATGAAAAATAATAATAATAATAATAATAATAATAATAATAATAATAATAATAATAATAATAATAATAATAATAATAATTAAAATAATAATAATAATAATAATAATAATAATAATAATAATAATAATAATAATAATAATAATAATAATAATAATAAAAATAAATAAATGATCCTGAATAGTCCCGAAATTATCAGAGTGACACGATGTTTCACTGATAAAAAAATCATTGTTTGAAGCTCAAATGGTGTGACGATTTAAGATTTATCTCGTGACGAGTGACCTTTGGTGGTGTGTTCCGAATCCAGTACTACGACCTCAAAATAGTGTGAAGTTACAATCACGTTTTCCTTCGCTTTTCTGTGTCAACGTCAGAAGAGAATCTATCTCAAAGATATCGTAATCTTAACAGGATACAAACAAAAAGAAGACATTTGACCCAGTTTTGAAGCTGACGCTCAGATAATAGCAGCGTTTTGGGTAATGCTTGCTTCTACCTGTTTTACCTTAAATATTTATTTTAAGACCGTCACCGCTTGCTGATGTCCCACTGATTGTATCTCTGACTTTGTTGACTTTTGTCTTTGTTCCCATAAGTACTTGTTTTTGTTACTCACGTATCTGAACGACACTAACCATATCTTGTAAATCTTCAAGTACGTAAACTTTCCTAATGATGTTGATCACTTCAATTCTTCTCTCGATGTATGCTCATTGCACGCATCCGTCCCTCGTTCAGATGGTCTCACAGCCATCCGTTCTTTCCTTGAGATAGCACTGACTGTGCTATCTCTACCTTTGCTTCGCTTCGGCTATCTGAACTGGTACTCACATTGAACTTGTTCGAGTATTTTGACCAGACCAATGACCTTACATTTAGCATAGTTGGCTCGGTTGGTAGCACGTTTTCTTTTCATGGCGATGCGATGGGTGCCGACGCAAAGGTTCCTGGTTCGATCCCCATGGTCGTCAGGATTTTTTCCTGTCTGTTCCTCGTATTTGTATCGTCTTTGTTCCATAGTAGTAGTAGTAGAGATAGTAGTAGTAGTAGTAGTAGTAGTAGTAGTAGTAGTAGTAGTAGTAGTAGTAGTAGTAGTAGTAGTAGAGATAATAATAGTAGTAGTAGTAGTAGTAGTAGAGATAGTAGTAGTAGTAGTAGTAGTAGTAGTAGTAGAGATAATAGTAGTAGTAGTAGTAGTAATAGTAGTAGTAGTAGTAGTAGTAGAAGTAGTAGTAGTAGTAGTAGTAGTAGAAGTAGTAGTAGTAGTAGTAGTGGTAGTAGTAGTAGTAGTAGTAGTAGTAGTAATAGTAGTAGTAGTAGTAGTAGTAGTAGTAGTAGTAGTAGTAGAAGTAGTAGAAGTAGTAGTAGTAGTAGTAGTAGTAGTAGTAGAAGTAGTAGTAGTAGTAGTAGTAGTAGTAATAGTAGTAGTAGTAATAAAATACTATACTAGATTAACCTTTTGGTGCTTTACAGTGATATGTCATTGTACATACAACGCATAAAGAATGTTATGGAAATAAAATATGACTTGAAGACACGAATAATATAAAATCGTTTAGTGTAAACGGAAATAAAATATTTGAAATAAAATTACAAGAGGGGTTTACTACAGATATACAACAATTAGTTTGATTGGTATGCTTTTAAACACAGGTGGGTTTTTTCAACGACCGTTTGAAAGTTTTGAGGGCTTCCTTTGTTCTGGTCTTTTCAGGCAGACTGTTCCAGACGTTTGGGCAAAAGCTTGGTCACCATAGGAATTAAGACACATTCTTGGAGCTTCTAAAATTTGGTCATGGGAGCAGCGCAAATTTCATGTGGTCGTCTTTTTATGTAAACGTTCAATCAAGTGCTGCCCAGAAGCAATATGGCAATTTTATGCTCATTCTTTCCTTCACGGGAAGCCAGCGGAGAGATTGGAGAAGTGGTGAGACTCCGAATGAGTGAGACCTGACCGGAATTTTTCTTTTTGAAAACGATTTTGACAGCGAAATTTTGATTTCGCTGTAGCTTTTTCCGCGTTTCAGTAAGGAGACCAAAAGAAGGGCCTTGCGGTTGTCCATGTTTGATAAACCCCCCACTGATATAATAACGGTATTTACAACTGTGTTTGATATATACTTTCTGATCTAATTAATTCTGTTCAATTCTAAATAGAGGGTTTTGCCTAGTAAGTTGATATGGTTCGACATTTACAAATTCTTATAAAAAAAAACGATACCTAAATTTTGGCGGTGTCATATGTTTCATTGCCATTTACATTGATTGTGATATATTTTTTTACCAACTCTTTCTTTGGATGGACTTGTCATGACCAGGCATTATGTTTTGGCTTTATTTAATTGGGGTTTGGTTTTGGTCATCCAATTTTTTATGTGAGATGCAATTTTCGAGAATTATTGTGTTACGGAAAAGGTCATTAATGCTTGTTTTGGATATATAGCTGAGTATCGTCAGCATATAGGTGGTATATAACATCATGTTTTTTGTATTATTGGAACTACTTCTTGGGTGTATAATGTAAACAGAATGGGACCTAACACGGAACCCTGTGCCACGCTCAAATAGAGTTGAGCTAATTTAGAAAATCTGTCTGTTATGTAAACGCGTTGTTTTCTGTCCTTAAAAATGACTCAAACCAGGACAAAACAATGCCAGATGTTTTAAATGATAATTTCAATCTGTTCAGTAAAATATCGTGATCGATAGTGTCGAAAGCAGCGCTGAGATCCAAAAGGTTTAAGACACAAACATTATTTTTGTCAAGACCGTTTACAAGACCATTGAAAACTTGCACGAGAGCAATTTCAGTTGAGTGTCAAGCTCGATACACTGATTGAAAGACTTCAAGATTTTCTTGAAAACTTGGGTTCGTGAGGAGACCAATTTCTCAAAGATTTTTTGACAGAAAAAGACAGGTTTGACACCGAAAAATAGTTGTCTAAATAGTTTTGGTATAGGCCTTGTTTCTTTAAGAGGTGGGTTATTATCATTTCTTTAACTTGTTGAGGCATTTGACACTGTAGTCAGCGAATCATTGATTATGGAAGTGATTGGAGCGAGAAGTTCAGGAAGATATTCCTTTAGAAGTGATGTAGGCAATATGCCTAGGTCGCATGACTTTGATGGTGAATTTAAAATTATGTCTTCTACCTGTTTTTCGGTGACTGGATTGTAAACATTCAATATTTGCTGGCATTGAGCTTCATTACATTCGTCCAAATCATTATTCTGTTTCGATTGGGATGCTACTGCGTCTAAGTTTTGATGAACGTTAGTTATTTTCTTTATAAAAAAATCAAATAAATTTGTGAAGTAGCTCACTATCAGATAGATTTACGTTTGTTGGCAGTGCACGTTCTTCTTTTGTCCAAGTAATTGATTTGTGATATGAAACAATTTGCAATTTTTTACATTTGTCAATTTTAAATTGTAAAATTGTCTTTTTGCATCTTTACATATACATTTATTTTCTGTGGTAATTGTAAATATCTATGTGGATTTCAAGCTCCGTTAACTTACATTTTCGTTCATCCCCACGCTTTGCTTGTTTGGCTTCTAATATGTCCATGTTGAATCAGAGGGATGTTGGGTGTTCTGTTCTGGGTGATGCTTTTCACTGGCGCATGTTCATCTAGTGTTCATTTGCATATACCTTTAGAATCGTCCAAGTTGTTGAATTCGTTGATACGATTGAACTGCTTTTGTTAAGTATCAGTGCGGAAGAAGGCTCGGTTGATCTGTTTGAGGTTTCTTGAGTTGACTTTTATCTTAGGCTTTTGGCGGTTTTGTGGTCTCGATGTTCTACGATAAAACATAATGGTCAGAAATGTTTATGTTGGTGACTGTAACTGGAGCAATCCACTTAGCAGTTGAAAGTGCGATGACCCAATCAATAGTGTTCCCTGATTTATGCGTTGCTTGCAACACGAATTGTACGCGGCTACGGTCGTTGAGGTATGCCTTCAGGTCTTTGACCAAAGGCGTGGTGTCAGAATCGTGGAGTAAAATGGAAATTGTCCATAGTAAATTGCTGTGTGATTGCTCCGTGTGTGAATTTATGATGTTGTCGAATTCCTGTAAAAGTTCTTTTTAAACTGTGTTAGGGGTGATTTTGGGTGACCTTGGTGGTTGTACAAACAGACGAATGTTGTTGCACTGTCGTCGAAGTTCAATGAAAGGATGGCTGATTCAAAAGTTCAAAGGTTTTGATTCGATAATTTTGGATGCAAAAATAGCTTCGAAATATAATTGCGATCACTTCTC
>JAXRKP010000132.1:272500-282500 GCA_037039925.1 Doris montereyensis | reverse complement strand
CACACTCTAATAAAACTTTCCATCAAGCTTGCATAAAGAGTATCATTATTTTCAGTATAACTGCATGGGGAGGAAATACAAGAGATAGAGAACAGAAGAAATTTAATAGGACACTGAAACACATAGGGAAACTCATAAAAGATGTAGAGCCGGAGAACTTTGAAGATCTGTATGAGATTCAATGCAAGATCAAACTCAGGAGTATACTTAAAGACAACACCCACCCTCTTTTCTCCATACTCAAAACAAGTCTTAGAAGCGGTCGACTTATACATTTAAAATCCCGCACTGAGAGATATTTTAGATCTTTTCTCCCAAGCGCCATACGAAAGTTTGACCATACCTTACTTTGAAAGCAAAATGGTGTTTTCCTCACAATGTTTAAGAAATGTAAATTGATGGATGGTGAATGAATAATTTATGATAAGGTAATGAATGTGTACATAGCTAAACTGTTTTGTCTATAATTATTTTATCTTTTTACAATGTTTTAATTTTTTTTTATGTATATTGTTTCACTGCACTATTTATTTACCCACCTTTGAATTTTTGTATACTCCTCCTAAAATCTAAACTTTTAATGATTAACTAAGTTAAATTTGTTTTTAATTTAAATGCACTAACGTATTCTTTTATATTTCAAACGGAAATTATGAAAACACAAGTATAATTTCATTTTTTAAAGGATCAATAAAGAAAATTGAAATTGAAATTGAAATCATATTTTGTATTGTTTTTTTTTGTTTTTGTTTTTTTTGTTTAGATTAGACCATGTCTTAGCCTTAAACTTTTATTCTCCGTTTTAGCCTCTTGGAATCTTATTTATCGATTTTGCTTAATTTACCAAACATTTATTTCTAGTGTCGGTGTGTACAATAATGCACACTTTTATAAGAAATGTATTATTGAATTACACATATTTAGAAAAGGCTATTTATACATTTATTTATATTGTAAATAGAAGTTGTTAAGACAACTATTGTATCTGGGATGACTATTTACAGAGATTTTAAAAACGTATTCATATTTATATTTATACAACATAATCATTATGTTTTTATATTGTCCATATCCATTAAGCGCCAGTTTTGTAATGTATTGATTTCAGTCTTGAACTTGAGAATGGACGAAAGAATGAAAGTGAAAGAGATGACTTGTATTGTAATTTATTCATTTTGATTTGAAACGTGACCAGAGCGAATTTCTTTTTGGGAAAAATATAGACATCTTATCTTATCTTATGTAAATGCAAAATCAGGTACAATTTGATGGGTCAGCCGATCAGATAAAATCCCGATCTAGGACATAATTTTCTCATATTTCTCTTTGCGACCAACGACATTTATTTTTTTAGAGACGGGCAGGAAGTAGTAATTTATTTTGAAATTAAACTCCAGCAGGAGATCAAATATAAGTTTTGCGTTGAACGTATTGCAATACTTATCACAACCAAGAAATAATTGCATGCTTGGAACCAGCGCATCAATTTTAGCAAAATGGGTAGCGTAGAACTTGGTTTGATGAGTGTTTTATTTCTTAATAAAATTATAACAATATGTTGCAACGTGTCTGAGGGGCAACCATCTCCTACCAGACGCGTCCCCAGGTTGCGGATAAGGGAACAGCCTCCAGATATAGAGGTCAGCTGCGAATACCGAATAAGCAGTCGCGGACAAAACTGGCATTAGCCAGTGAGGACAGAGTGGGGCTGCAGAGTGGGAACTTAGCCCTTAGAAAATGCTCTAGATGTCCTGTGAGGTGGCTAACAGGCGAACCGAGGCCTTTATAACCCCCCCCCCCCTCCTCCGGGTGGACAGAGCTCGTTAACATGGAAAGGCAGTTTGTCTAGGAGAAGAAAAAGTCCGATTTTAAACCATGGGCAGACAGAGCTCATGAGCTTAGGAAAGCTACCTGTGTAGGAGTGAATCTCCAAAATAAATCCTGGCCCTAGAGGATGGGGGTTAGCATAGGGTTAACGCCCCTATCTTGTAAAAAAAATAAAAAGTTACAGAAACCGACGATGGATTAAAATATAAGAATACAGGTGAAAGAAAGAATGACACACAGAGTTCTGGATTCGTAGCTCAACAAAACAGGACTGGACTGGCGATCCAGAACACTTTACCAATGATGGGTGACGGCCAAAGCCGAAAGTAAGCCAGCAACCGGACTATGTCAAGTCTTCTGATTCCAAAACAATCAATTTTGGTGGGCGCATGTAATGTGCGCACATTTTATCAGACAGGAAAATTTGCACAGACCAATAAATGAAATGGACAAATATAAAATAGATGTCCTGTCTATATGTAAATCACGATGGACTGACAATGGCAAAAGAGATATCGCTACTTGTCATACGATCCTCTACTCAGGAAGAGAACACAATTAACATATGAATGGAATTGCCTTGATACTGTCAAAAACGGCAAAAAGATTTTATTGGAATGAGAACTCACGGGTGAAAGATTTCTGAAAGCTAGGTTTAATTCCAAATACGCAAAGATGACCATCATCGTGCATTATGTCCCACAAGAAGACAAAAGCGAGGAGGAGAAAGAACAGTTTTATGAAAGACTTAACAGTACGAAAGACTCCAAGACATGATCTACTTATTGTTCTTGGTGATTTAAACGCCAAAGTTGGAAAAGTTAATAGTCGAAGAGAACACATAATTGGACGTGAAGTACAAGCCGCAGACATGAATGGCAATGGAGAACGTTTTGGCGGAATTTTGCGCAGAGAACAATTTAATCATTGGAGGAACCATCTTTATGCATAGAGACATCAACAAATATACATGGACCTTTCCAGATGGAAGACAAGTAATAACTAAATTAACCACATCACCGTCAATAAAAAAAATGGAAGACATCACTGTTAGATATGAGAACAATAAGGGGAGCCGATGTTGTAAATGACCATGAGCTCCTGACTGCTAGAATCCGTATAAAATTAAGGAAGACAAAGAAAAAATGACACCAGAAAAAGGAAATTGGACGTTGGAAAGCTGCAAAACGAAAAAACTGCTAAAAATTCAAAATAGAGTTGCCAAATCGATATCAGGCTCCGCTGGATGAGAAAGAACTGTCCTTAACAAAATTAATCAGGAACTGGAAAGCTGAAGATCAGGTGACAGCGGACCTGAGCCAGGAATTACTGGGACCTAGCAAAAGAAAGAAAGAAAGATGGATATCAGATCAATCATGGAAAGTGATCAAAGAAAGAAATAAAGACAAAGAGCCGACTACTGATCACCAGATCTGAAAGAGTTAAGGAACAAATCCATAATCAATATACGATGCTAGACCAAAAAGTAAAAAGTCAGTCAAAGCGGACAAGAAAGCTTACTATGACATGTTAGGAGAAAAAGCAGAAAGATCAAGCCAAAGACAAGATAAGAAGACTCTATATCAGCTAAAGAACTTTCCAAAGGGTATAAGAACAATGACACAACGATCAAGGACACACAAGGAAATTTACTCTCGAGTAAAGCAGACCAAATGAACAGATGGAAAGTGCACTTCGAGTGTGTCTTAAACAGAGAAACGGCCAAGGCTCCACATGGTCATTAAACCTGCAGAAAATAACATCAACATGCTACCCCCAACTTTAGATAAAATAAAAAAGGCAATAGAGTCTCAAAACAGGGAAAGCAGCAGGTGAAGATCTGGTGACAGCGGAAATGATTAAGATAGAAAAGAAATGACCCTAAAATATTACAAAGCATATTTCAAGAAATTTGGGAAAAGAAGAGCTACCAAATGAGTGGAGCGTTGGACTCATCGTCAAACTACCACAAAAGGGAGATGTTTCTAAATGTGATAATTGGAGGGGAATCATGCTACTCTCCTATTACCAACAAAATTTTCAGCAAAATATTGCTAAACCCTAAAAACCAGGGCAGTGGACAGGTAGGCACATGTACGGGGAATAGATGATCCCACCATCCACGAGTTTCCTGCTTCCTTACAAGCCGGCCGTGACTGACCTAAAGCTAAGGGAGTTAACCCTGACAGAAACTAACAACCTGCTGCCTTGCAGGCTGGTCTTGAATGGCTAAAGGCTAAGGAGTGCCCGGACAGAAAATATCAAGACCTGGTTGGGGGCATTAAGGTGGCAGCCTCACCATCTACCTAGGGTACTGTTGGCTACTGTCCTGCTTATTCAAAACCAAACAGATGCCGAGAAAAAATAAGTATAATATAACCGGCTTGATCTTTCGAAGACGAACTTGGAAACGAATACGGACTGTGATTTTTGGAACATGCAATATTAGGGCAATAAATGGTTGGGGGCATTAAGGTGGCAGCCTCACCATCTACCTAGGGTACAGTTGGCTACTGCCCTGCTTATTCAAAACCAAACAGATTCCGAGAAAAAATAAGTATAATATAACCAGCTTGATCTTTCGAAGACGAACTTGGAAACGAATACGGACTGTGATTTTGGAACATGCAATATTAGGGCAATAAATGGAATAGAGCTAGAATTAGTTGAAGAAATGGAAAAATTCAAAGTAGATATTTTGGCCATTACCGAAACAAAGAAAAAGGACAAGGAATAGAAAATGTAGGACCGAATCATATTTTAATCTTCTCAAATGTCAAAGATAGAGCTAGAACAGGAGTCGGCCTCTAGTGCATTATAAGATACGAAAAGCTGCTACAAAGTTGGAAATGTACAAGACCATGGTGATTAAGTAAATATTAAACTAAAAGGACGAGAAATTGAATTATTAATAGCTTATTGACCAAACGAAGATGCCACTAAAGAAGAAAAAGATATCTTCGAAAACGAATTACAAATAGGTGCAGAAAATCTTAAACCCAAACAGGAATTAATGCTTTTAAGAGATTTAAATGCTAGAGTAGGTAACAATGTAGAAATGTCAGTAGAGTAATAGGTAAAGAAGGAGAGACAACAACTTCTCTAAATGGAGAGAGACTAATATATTTTTGCCTAAGAATAACATGAAAATAGCTAACACTAATTTTCCTTATAGACATATCCACAAATATACAAGACTAAATGAAGACAGGTGTGAAAAGTCAATGGTAGACTATATAATAGTTAAAGGCGAAATACGACAATAAGTGACAACTCCACTAATAAAGACAGAACAAACACGTGACGTTTCGGGTATAACCCTTCGTCAGACAACAAACGAGAAATATCTAGAATCTAAATCTAAGTACTTCCTCAGGCATCACACAATATGATGTCAGAAGAAAAACATAAAGGAGAAAGAAAGAAAGAAAAAGACTGTGATGATCAGAAACGTAGCAGAGGGGGATGTGAAGAATGAGTGAGAGTGGAAGGTTCAGATCTAGAATGAAATAAAAATATGAAAATAAGTAAGTAATAAAAGGTGAGAAGGAGATAGAGAGAATGAGAGAAATATATATATTACTAGTTTTAGTTTTGCTTTGCATTTACTCTAATTCCTCTTTTATTTAGTTCATTGATAATAATATTGATATTCAACTGATGGTCATTTTCTGGTTTTTCAAACAGAACTAAACAAGCGGCAAATGAAAGCATTGATACATTTGCTGGTTTGAGCTTCCACATACCTACATTCATTTTCTTCATTTTTGAAGAAGTGTTTGCGACTGAATCCATAAATGTGATATACAAAGGAGGACTTCGCAGACAACGCTTTCTACCCCTATATCTACTTCAAATTCTGCAGATGTGTTTTCAGCTACTCTCACTTCACATGTTGGTTTATTGTAAAAACTTTTAATGGCTTCTATTAAATTTTGCTCTACAATGTGTTCTTTTAAGGAATGCCATAGTTCGTCCCTCCTCACAACGTCAAATGACGTTTCTAAATCTATAAAACACCGGTGCAAGTCAATGTTTCTCACAAGGAATTTTTTTTACTATTTGTTTAATTGTAACTATATGATCTTGTACACTCTGATGTTCTCCAATCTGATCCTCTACTCTTTTTCTTAATCTCATTTCCGTTATCCTGGCATATACTTTTCCTGGAACGCTAAGTAGTGATATCCCTCTATAGTTTGAGCATTCCATAGGTGATCCTTTTTATGTATTGGTACTACCATTCCCTTTTTCCAGTCGTCTGGCACCTGTTTGGACTTCCATGCTTGTTGGCATATTTCATCTGGTAGTTTATCTGCCTCTCTCCCTTGGTTTTTAATCATATCTAGATAAACTTGATTTGCTCCTGAGGCTTGTCCTAATTTCACTTTTCTTATAGCTGTTTGGATTTCTTCCATTGATATGTCTGCATCCTCAGCTGTCTCCTTCGGCTTACTTGTTACTGTTACTGATTGAATTTACTCCTTGTTTCATATGTTCCGAACTCTTCCCATTGTTCATGTTTTGATTTCATCACTTTCCCTTTGGCGATAGTTTGTTTATTCCCCTAATCTATCCTATCCTCTGGTCTCTTTGTTTGCAAGTATTTTTTCCAGACATCCTTCTTTTCTTTGATCTGAGTCCTCTTCAGTACAACTGAGGAGTATTTCTATTTACATTTGCCACTTTCCCTTTATTGAGCTGTCATTCAGATCCATCTGTCTTTCAATGATAAATGTATTTATCCTAGATTGGTATATCTGCTTTACTATTGGTTTATTTAGTTCCTCTATTTTGAGTTCAATAACTTTCTTCTCTTTCCTTTTCTGTCTGTTTTCTTCAGTCAGTAATCTCATTTTTGGCAATCACTAGGTGATGGTCACTAAATATATCTGCTCCTCTGTTAACTCTTGCATCCAATGTACTTAAAAAAGGAGGGCTAACTATTATGTAGTCTATCATTTATTCTTGTATATTTGTGGATATCTTTACTAGGAAGAAAGGTGTTTATTATTCTCATGTTATTCTTTAGGCAAAATTATATTAGTCTCTCTCCATTTAGATAAGTTGTAACCTATGCTTCTTTACCTATTACTCCTCCTAATGTTTCTATATTGTTGCCCTACTCTAGCGTTTAAACCTCCCAAAACCACTAATTCCTGTTTATGTTTAAGATTGTTTGCAGCTATTTGTAAACCCTTTTAGATGTTATCTTTTTCTTCTTTAGTTGCGTCTTCGTTTGGTCCATAAGCTATTAATAATTTAATTTCTCGTCCTTTTGGTTTAATATTTACCTCTGATAGCCATGGGCTTATAAATTTCCAACTTTCTAGTAGTTTGTCTTGCCTTTTATGCACTAGGAGGCTTACTCCTGCTCTAGCTCTATCTTTGACATCTCTTCTGAGAAGATTAAAATATGATTCGCTCCTACACTTTCTATTCCTTGTCCCTTTTTTCTTTGTTTCTTTAACGGCCAAAATGTCTACTTTTAATTTTTCTTCACTTAATTCTAACTCGTTTCCATTTATAGTCCTAATATTCCATGTTCCAAAAATCACAGTCCGTGTTCCTTTCCATGTTCGTCATTGAAGATCAAGCCTGGTATATTGCATTTATTTCTCTGAATCAGTTTTGTTTTGGGATACGCAGGGGATTAGCCCACTGTATCCTAGGTAGATGGTGGGGCAGCCAGGCTTTGTTATTTTCTGTCAGGATTAACTCCTTAACCTTTGCCTGGCAAGGCAGCAGGTTGTTATTTTCTGTCAGGGTTAACTCCCTTAACCTTAGGTCAGTCATGACCTGCTTGCAATGCAGCATGTTGTTTTCTTTCAGGGTTAACTCCCTTAGCCTTTGGACAGCCAAGACCCACCTGCAAGGCAGCAGGAGACTCGTGGAGGGCGGGATCCTGTACTCCCCATACAAGTGCTTACCTGTCCACTGCCCGGACTATATTTAAAAAGCAAAATTAATAAATAATCATCCCTGCTCTTCCCCAAATTTTCAGTTGTCAGATAGCATTCAAAATGAAACACTCTGGGGAGAAACATTACAGAAACCAACAGCAGAAGAAATGGGACAGCAGAGATGGAGATGTATACGACACACCCTCATAAAACCTCAGAGAAGTACTACAAGACATGCCTTTCAATGGAATCCACAGGGGCAGAGAATTAGGTAGGCTATGATTAACCTGAGAAGGGTGGTGAAGGATGACTTGAAGAGAAAATTTCTTTTGTAGAAAGACTTATCAATAATTTCTCAAGATAGGAATAAGCGGGGGAGCCTGTTGTTCATGGCCTATACCCTGTCATAGGGTGAAAAGGCAATGATGATGATGGTGGTACCTAAAGAAATACAGCCAACAAAGAAACAAAACTAAAAGCAACGTTTTAAATCCTAGTAGATCTCCTTTCCTCCAAAATCAAAACGAAACAAAAGTAAAAAAAAGAAAACAATGGGCAAATAATATACAATGAAAAAAACCCAACTTTTTGAAAATTTAATCCACTGTATTTTAAAGGAAAAACAACAACAACTTAAATTAATAAAGAAACAAGCAAAAACCAATAAAACAAATCATTAATTTACGTATAAAGTAACTAACTAAAAAAGCAGATAAATGAATTAATAAACAAATAAATATAAATTACAGACATTAAGTTCAGTTCTTACAAAGTGAGTGTTAGAGGATGTTAGAAACTCAAAACTCATTCAATTTCAAGGACGAAAACAAGAGTTATCATTACAAATTGGGCGATTAGAGAAGAAAAGATGGTTTATCCTAAAACAATAAAAAATATATTCATGAACCTGACATTATGAAACATTGTTTAGTCTTTTTTCTTGTCACAAAAAAAAATGAAAAAAGAAAAGAAACCCATTTTTTTTTCGAGAACACCGGTCAAGATAATAATATATCTTTGTTTATCTAAATAGTGTCAATCATTCTTTGGCATTGTTATGTAACATCATCAAACCATCATTGAAGTGGATATATACTTTATTTAGATCTAGATCTAGCGTTCTAAATGACTTTTACGGCAGATAAAGGTTTCATTGGTGTAAATTTTGACACAAGGAGCCCATAGCATTGTAGAACCAGATTACTGAACGTCGGCTCTGTCAACCTTTGCTCATTGAGCATCCTCCGTATATCGAGGAGACTACTTGACAAATGTAATTATTGATTATATGGCGTTTTCGTTGAACAAAAAAAAAGCACACATATAAACGATATGATTGTTCTCAGGTAGAAATAGATAAAGACTACATGACCAATACAGATAAAAGATAGATTATTAATAACAATATCAAAGGCAAAGATTGACAAAATGTATCGTGTAAACGGTAAGAAAATTAAACTGTGGCGCTTCAATTATTGTAGCTGCGTTTATACGAAGCAGACAGAGTTATAATAGACTTCTCTTCGTGTTGCTGATAGTGACAGACACAATGAGCGTAAAGTGTCCAGTGCCATTGTAGTTCCCGAGATTTTCAAGGTTTTAATACTCGGGAAAGCGCATAGCCTGTATTATTATATCCCCCCCCCCAAAGAGACACAAAAAGTACACAATACACTTTTTAGACTCATTCTATAAATATGTATCAAGAGATTGTCATAACTTTTATACAAATGTAATTATCAAAATCAAAAATCAAAGCCAATGAGAATTATTGTGTAATGAAAAGAACGTGAACGCCATAGGCCTATTCATACACTTCAACTTAGCTCACGCCAATCTGAATGACAGGTGACATACACCTCAACTTAGCTCACGCCAATCTGAATGACAAGTGAATGGAGTGTCAAGACACATTGGCAGTGTTTTGTCTTCTTTGTCATGGGACATGGGTGATTAGAGCTCCGAGAGAGCCCTTGAAACGGCCACAAAGTCGCTTATCAACTCAGCTGGTATCGGGCTCCGCTGTGGGGGTCCGTTGTGGGTCCTGCGGCTTAAATCTTCGGCGATTGGGTGAACCCTACTAATTACATTGGGTAAAAAAAGGGCCAACCCTTCGATGCCGAAGCTCGCTTAGCTCCTTCTCAAGAGCAGGTTTACTCTTGGTCATTGAGGTATGCAGACTTTGCCAGGACTGATATCGAGACTGCTGTCATGACCGCTCGTCTTTTTGGGGCCTTTAATGGGAACTCAAGAGAATTTAGCCTCGGCGG
>JAXRKP010000132.1:215000-257500 GCA_037039925.1 Doris montereyensis | reverse complement strand
CCTCTGCGTCGGCACCTCCTCCTCGCTTCGCCACTATACGGCTACAGTAATGCTACCATCCAAGCTAACTACGCTTCAATTTTTCATACTTTCTTTCTGTTGAGACACTCACTTTCGACATGTCCCTTGCCCCACTCGTTTTTCTTTACTACTACTACTTCTACTTTACTACTACATACTACTACTACTACTACTACTACTAGATACTACTACTACTACTACTACTACTACTACTACTACTACTACTACTACTACTAGATTTCTACTACTAGACTACTCTACTACTACACACTACACTACATACTACTACTACTACTAATATTACTACTACTGACTACTACTACTACTCCTACTACTACTACTACTACTACTACTACTACTACTTTTACTACTGCTACTCCTTCTACTACTACTACTACTACTACTACTACGACTACTACTACTACTACTACTACTACGTACTATGACTATTACTACGTACTACTATCCATACTACTACTAGCTAGTACTACTTACTACTATACTACTATACTACTACTACTACTACTACTACTACTACTACTACTACCGCTACTATTACTACATGCTACTACTACTACTACTACTACTTTTGTTGTTGTCGTGTTTTGTTTTATACAGTCTTTGATTTTTGTGATTTTCTTTTGATCTTTAATATGTGAACGGTTCTTTTTTTTTGCGTTGGGTATTCCGTTCATGTTTTGTTTTTGTTGTTGTCGTGTTTTGTTTTATACAGTCTTTTGATTTTTGTTTTGATCTGTTCTGTTTTGTTTTGGTTGTTAACTTTCCTCTCATCGTTCTACTTGAAGTAAGCCCACGCAAACATATTCCGTGTATTCATTGGCAGATGCAAATATCTGTTACGTGCAATGCCCTGTTTTATTAATATTGTGTCGTGTAGCGGTGTAGATTCAACCTGAAATGATATACGTACTGATGTCGATTTTTTCCTAGGGAATTGTTGTGTGTGTCAGCTTTTCTTTTTCCTTTTCACTGTTTTTTTCTCCTTTTGCTTATGTGCTGTTTTTACTCTCTTAGAGACACGAAATCCTGCTTATCTCGTAATTACCAGGGTTGACAAAGCCCCAAACAATAGATATCTATTGACCCAAAAGAAAAGATTATAAAGTTTCTAGATATTCAAAAGGTCAATCCAAAATATAACATAAAAGTAATTATGAAGTGAATCGGATTGTCTAAACTAGAAATAGGGCAAATAAATAACATAATTATTTATGTCCAAAATGTCGTCCCCTCTGCCGAAAGCAAATTTACGCACGATTGCAAACATTGTTGATAATGAACGTGATGACAATGGTCTTGTAGCATGATGTCTCTTTCATTTTGAGATGGCCGTTGTTATTTCTTCAAGCCTTCATACTGCCAGGTGTAGAGAGTGTCTATCAAATATCCCCAATGGTGGAAATCAAGGAGGTGAGATCAGGTTATGGGCAGCCCAGTGACGTGATTTTCCTTGAAACGGCAGACAATACTCGCATTGTAATCATCGGTAAGCTGGTGTCTGACACCGATGGCTGTGTGTGAGCTGCGCTGTCCTGTTCATATTACTGATGCCTAGCTTCGAATTTATTCGCTTTGAGAGCAAGTCAGATTTTTTTGGTAAGACAAGAGCGCATCGCTTCAATGTTACTGCGGTAGCTGCACCGTGCTTATTTATACATACATACATACATACATACATACATACATACATACATACATACATATATACATACATACATACATACATACATACATACATACATACATACATACATACATACATACATACATACATACATACATAAATACATACATACATACATACATACATACATACATACATACATAAATAAATACATACATACATACATACATATATACATACATACATACATGCATACATACATACATACAGACATATATACATACATACATACATACATGCATACATACATACATACATACATACATACATGCACACATATACAAACATACATACATACACACATACATACATACATACATACATGTATACATACCTACAAACAGACATACATATATACATAATACATATATATGTATTTATACAGACATATATACATACATACATACATACATACATACATACATACATACAAACATACATGCATACATACATACATACAAACATATACATACATTCGTTTTATTTTCGTAGATCTCAGAGTTAATTTATAGGAAATAACGATATGATAGGTCAGTGAAAGAAAGAAGGCAAAACACCGTAAAATACAACCCTGAAAATAAAAATGCACACAACAATGGCCAAAAAAGGAAATCCTTGCTCTCTACAAATGGTTTTCACTAAAAACCGTAACCAAAACTTAGGGAAAAGTAAATAACCATCAAGGATAATAATTGCTTTAAATCAATAGAAACCAATATCTACCAACTAAATGGGGCTGTTTTTCTCGAAAAGACAAGATTTTAATGTTTCTGTCCCATTTTCCTTTAACTGTCAGCTGTGCTATTCTGAGAGAATTGGTTTTTCCACCCGCCGACAGCAGCTGTTCTCTTTCCACTCTGAGTTAGGAAATTGTTAGTGACACCACTTTTCCCACACAAAACCAATCTCTCTGCTTCTTCAAACAAATGTATTGAATAAAGTCACTTTGAATTAAAGCCTAGATATTTAAAACACACAGTAAGATATCAGTGTAGTAAGCTGTGACGAGTGCAAGTGGTCACATTATTCCATTAAAATCCTACCAATGTCTAATGAGGGCCCTTTACTATGCCGCATTTCCAACTTTTTTTCAATTTTCTATTTTTTGTTCTTTTTGGGGGAGAAGAGGGGGCGGGGGGATGGGAGGGGTGAATTGATTTGTTAAGGGGGGGCGGCACCTGAATTGATTTTTTTTTTTTTTGCTTGTCAGTTTAAGTACTTGCTTTTAGTATGTACATGAGTAACTGTCAATATACAGTCATCCTATATCATTGAAAAAATTGTAGCGTCCTTGGTTGCCATAGAAACGGCAGCCATCTTGAATTTTGACTTAATTTTCAAAATCTATCTTCTCTCTTAGTTATGAATAAAATCACTCAAAACCTTTGCATATCGTCTTTTTTCATCCAATACCTAAAGAGTGACGTCGTTGTTTTTGGTATTTTGGATATTTGTTTTCCAATGAATTTTTGAAAATACTATATATAGTGAATGTACAAGAAAGGCATTTTTATTACAAAAAATAAATAAATTCTCGAAAAGTTTACAATATATAAAAAACGACGTCATTCTATTAACATCCACAAGAGGAACATATGTCATTGTGTGCCAGATATAATACAATTCGTTCGATCAATGGCGTAGGAGATAGAATTTTAGCGTGGAAAAACTACATTTCGAGAAAATTAAAGTAAAATAAATCAAAAGAAAATAACACAAAACAAACGCTTCAGACGGGTTTCCTTGTTGTAGCAGCCCTTTACTCTTCGAGTCTCTGGTGTTGTTACTAACGTAAAGAGGATGATAAATCTAGATTTAGATGTGCACTGTTCTGAAAACAGACGTCAAAAGGACCATTTTTTGATAGTTTTTTTTCCTCTATATCCTATGCTTGTGCGTGTGTTTACATAATATACACTGACGTGCAACGCCTCTTACATCACACAGCGATGGGCCGAAGCAACGAGAGGTATTGGCAGAAGTAAGGTCACCCAATCTGGCGTTTAACCCTAATATGTGGGTTTTTCCTACCATTTTCTCAGTCAGTGTTAGGGTAATTTACGTCACTATTTTGATTGTTTTTACCTACCCTCGCATACAAAATATGTTGTAAAACAACATTATAAGTCAAATAGACATTTTTTCTGCCATAAACTTGTAGATAAATAATCGTTCCACCCGAATATGCAAAGAACATAAAATCAACCTTTGGTCCCAAACTCGCCAGTCCAGGTAGCGCCCCTCGCCCCTGGTACTCCTGGGAAAGCAACTATTATATGAATCATCTGGTACTCTAACAATTAAATAAAGAGAATAGTAACGAAGCAAAGAGAGAAACGATCAATCAAGCAATGGTGTACTGCCGATGGGAACATTACTGCTGAACGTTGATTTATTGATAACTCATCAACATCATCATTTAGTGGCTTGCGCTATTCAGCACGTTGCCGACCATCCTCCTCCATGTTGTTCTGTCTTCAACGCTTCTTGTGAAATCCGAGTTGATGGAGATATAGGACGTTTTTGTCTTAACGCCGTTACGTATGTGGTGCGTTGTCTGCCACAAACTCTTATCCCTTCTATGAATCCAGATGTTGTTAGTTTCGTCTTCACACATGGCCCAAAAAAATTCGATTTGCCTTTTCTTGATGTTCTCATAAATTTTCTTTCTTTCTATTGATAAATAATATAATGAATAAAGTAATGAATAAATAACATCAATTCTACTTTTTTTTTTAAAAAGGTGATAGATTTAAAGCTGTAAAATGTTTTCTCGTCCAATCATTTTTTGTATCGTCGGCAAACAATGGTGAGCCCTCAATTCCATTCCCTCGAACGATAAGAATTCATTACTTCTTGTCGAAAGTCCACGTCCTTACAGCTACTCTCACAATGCAATGCAACGTGTCTCTATTTGAAACTATATATCTATAAAACAGAGCGAAACCGTGACAATCATAATTAAAGACAAAACAAAATCGCAACAGAAAAAAATACGACCTGTAGAATCGTGACTCCATTCACTATCTGTAACCCATTTATGGCAAAGTTTAGTACTTTCTACCAACATTCAACTTCAATTGTGCATTCTACAATTCAAATCCACACCCTTCCTCCCTCAAACTTCTTCTTCTTTTTCTTCTTCTTCTTCTTCTTCTTCTTCTTCTTCTTCTTTTCTTCTTCTTCTTCTTCTTCTTCTTCTTCTTCTTCTTCTTCTTCTTCTTCTTCTTCTTCTTCTTCTTCTTCTTCTTCTTCTTCTTCTTCTTCTTCTTCTTCTTCTTCTTCTTCTTCTTCTTCTTCTTCTTCTTCTTCTTCTTCTTCTTCTTCTTCTTCTTCGTCTTCTTCTTCTTCTTCATCTTCTTCTTCTTCATCTTCTTCTTCTTCTTCTTCTTCTTCTTTCTTCTTCTTGTTCTCTTCTTCTTCTTCTTCTTCTTCTTCTTCTTCTTCTTCTTCTTCTTCTTCTTCTTCTTCTTCTTCTTCTCTTCTTCTTCTTCTTCTTCTTCTTCTTCTTCTTCTTCTTCTTCTTCTTCTTCTTCTTCTTCTTCTTCTTCTTCTTCTTCTTCTTCTTCTTCTTCTTCTTCTTCTTCTTCTTCTTCTTCTTCTTCTTCTTCTTCTTCTTCTTCTTCTTCTTCTTCTTCTTCTTCTTCTTCTTCTTCTTCTTTCTTCTTCTTCTTCTTCTTCTTCTTCTTCTTCTTCTTCTTCTTCTTCTTCTTCTTCTTCTTCTTCTTCTTCTTCTTCTTCTTCTTCTTCTTCTTCTTCTTCTTCTTCTTCTTCTTCTTCTTCTTCTTCTTCTTCTTCTTCTTCTTCTTCTTCTTCTTCTTCTTCTTCTTCTTCTTCTTCTTCTTCTTCTTCTTCTTCTTCTTCTTCTTCTTCTTCTTCTTCTTCTTCTTCTTCTTCTTCTTCTTCTTCTTCTTCTTCTTCTTCTTCTTCTTCTTCTTCGTCATTCCTTCTTTTACTTTTTCTTCATGGAGTTTCCAACAAGAGAGGACTCCACACTTGATGTACTGTTTACAAATCGCCCAAATTTAGTTAACGTCAAGGCATCTCAGTGTCCACGATACCATTGTTTGCATTGAATAAAAAATAAAGGCCACTTTCTAGAAAACTATAAAAAAATGTCTTTGACAACATGTATGTATCCAATCATTGCGATCAGAAATTAACATATTTTAAACGCATTTCCATCTTCGGTACATAGAAAATACAGATATCAATACATGTCTTTGGCATATATTCACCAAAATATGTTACAAGCTCATGGACACTCATGTACCATCCAAGTTATAATCTGAACGATTCAACCAGGTATGGGTCAATACAAAAATACAGAAATTATCTAGGCAGAGAAGAGAGCCTAAAGTAAAGCAAAAGAAACACGTAAACGGGATGAATGGAACACATTTTAAAAAACTGATAAGGACGAGTCAAAGCACTTACCACGATGCTTACAGCGTGTACATTGCCAACATGCTAATTGATGACCTTGACAATAACCCAAAGAAATTATGAGGCTTTCGTCAAAAGCAAGATGTTCAAAATGTCGGGAGTTGCCCCACTGTGACATGATGGGATCTTATATAGTGACAACATCGAATACATTGAATAACCAGTTTACATCCGTTTTTTCACATGAGGATGTTAAAAGCGTACCAACCAAAACTAGCAACCAACATCCTACTGCCCCAGCCCATACATTGTTATACATCCAGACGGAGCGTTGAAACTATTTAGGGATATCAAGAAAGCGATGGGTGGTCATCAGACACCTTGGAAGCTATTGAAAGAGCTAGAAAATGAAATATCACCAATACTTACATTATTAAAAGCATTTCTTCATCAAGGTAAAATACCAGATCAATGGAAGGAGGTTATGATGACATCAACACCACTTTTTTTTAAAAAGGTGATAGATTTAAAGCTTCAAAGTACCAACCCGTATCTTTAACGTGCATATGTTGTAAGATGATGAAACACATCATACACATCTATATAATTCACAATAACATCCTATCCGACTATCAACATGGATTCAGAAAAAAAATGATCGTATGAAAGTCAACTTATTACCTCCATCCACGACCTTGCTGATGGTCTAAAGGATTAAAATCAGTTTGATTGTATTCTACTATATCTAGAATTTTTGAATGCGTTTGACAAAGTACCACATCAGTACTTACAAAAATGTAAGTATTACGGTATATGTGGCAACATCACATTACAGTGGATTGCTAGCTTCCTGCAAAACCGATCTCAGAAAATAATATTATTTGGAAAGACATTGAATACAGCAAAAGTCACGTCTGGTGCCCAACAAGGAACAGTATCGGGGGCCGTTGTTTTTTGTAATATACATTATTAAACCTCAGGAGCAAGTATCATCCCAATCCCGACTATTTGCAGATGATTGCTTACTTTACAGAACTATCCACAATGCAGAATATGCTCTTCCATTTCAAAATGACCTCCATGCTATTCAGTAACAGGAAGATATGTGGCTCATGCAATTAACCCCAATAAATGCGAGGGCTGTGCGCGTCACCAACAAGCGAAATCAAATTTTGCCCACAGACACAATTCATGGCAAAGACCCTACAAACCTTGGTATCAACATCAATACAAACCTATCATGGAACAACCACATATCAGCGATTCCAAAAAAAATCGAAAAAAATCAAACAACATCAATGCGCTCTTAAACTGAAACATCAGATCGTGTCCACAAGAAATAAAGATTCACCAAATATTAATCCGCTCGATATTGGAATACGCATGTGCATTTTGGGGACCCTACAATGGCCAATAACATTCGTAAACTTGAAATGGTTCAAAGAAAGCCGCAAAGCTACTAGTGGACTAATAGATGTACCAACTGATCAATGGATGCTTCTGACAAACAACATCCAAAACAAGAGGGCAGGAATTTCGGCACCGCATACCACATTCAAGGATAACTAATCATTAACAGTTCTTCTGCCCATCTACCATCCGACTGTGTAGTTACATGCCACCAATTACAGCCATACAACACAACCTCAACTGTTTTAGAGACAGTTTGGAGACAGTTGATTTTAATTAGACTATTTGTGATGTTGCTTTACGATGTGTTGGATTATTATTGCTGTTTTTTTATGTTCATGTAATATTTGTGACAACACACCAGAGATGGACAGCAAATAATAGGAAGAAGAAGAAGAAGAAGGTGTTATTTGCCTGGATATCCCCATAGTAGTAGCAGCGACATCTGAATGTCCAACTAGTCCCTTCCGATAATATTTTGACCTTTTACCTGGCACAAATCTATTTTAGCCGTGTTCATGTGATCGCTGTGGAAGACGCCCTTCTTCCGGGTTTTCGGTCTTCTTCTTCTTCTTCAAAACTTCTTCTTCTTCTTCTTCTTCTTCTTCTTCTTCTTCTTCAAAGAAAGCCGCAAAGCTCTTCTTCTTCTTTTTCTTCTTCTTCTTCTTCTTCTTCTTCTTCTTCTCCATCTTCTTCTTCTTCTTCTTCTTCTTTTCTTCTTCTTCTTCTTCTTCTTCTTCTTCTTCTTCTTCTTCTTCTTCTTCTTCTTCTTCTTCTTCTTCTTCTTCTTCTTCATCTTCTTCTTCTTCTTCTTCTTCTTCTTCTTCTTCTTCTTCTTCTTCTTCTTCTTCTTCTTCTTCTTCTTCTTCTTCTTCTTCTTCTTCTTCTTTTCTTTGTTCATTGTCTTCTTCTTCTTCTTCTTCTTCTTCTTCTTCTTCTTCTTCTTCTTCTTCTTCTTCTTCTTCTTCTTCTTCTTCTTGTTTTCTTCTTGTTCTTCTTCTTCTTCTTCTTCTTCTTCTTCTTCTTCTTCTTCTTCTTCTTCTTCTTCTTCTTCTTCTTCTTCTTCTTCTTCTTCTTCTTCTTCTTCTTCTTCTTCTTCTTCTTCTTCTTCTTCTTCTTCTTCTTCTTCTTCTTCTTCTTCTTCTTCTTCTTCTTCTTCTTCTTCTTCTTCTTCTTCTTCTTCTTCTTCTTCCTTTTTCTTCTTCTTCTTCTTCTTCTTCTTCCTTATTTCTTTCTTCTTTTTCTTCTTCTTCTTCTTCTTCTTCTTCTTTCTTCTTCTTCTTCTTCTTTCTTCTTCATTTTCTCTTCTTCTTCTTCTTCTTCTTCTTCTTCTTCTTCTTCTTCTTCTTCTTCTTCTTCTTCTTCTTCTTCTTCTTCTTCTTCTTCTTCTTCTTCTTCTTCTTCTTCTTCTTCTTCTTCTTCTTCTTCTTCTTCTTCTTCTTCTTCTTCTTCTTCTTCTTCTTCTTCTTCTTCTTCTTCTTCTTCTTCTTCATTCTTCTTCTTCTTCTTCTTCTTCTTCTTCTTCTTCTTCTTCTTCTTCTTCTTCTTCTTCTTCTTCTTCTTCTTCTTCTTCTTCTTCTTCTTCTTCTTCTTCTTCTTCTTCTTCTTCTTCTTCTTCTTCTTCTTCTTCTTCTTCTTCTTCTTCTTCTTCTTCTTCTTCTTCTTCTTCTTCTTCTTCTTCTTCTTCATTCCTTCTTTTACTTTTTCTTCATGGAGTTTCCAGCAAGAGAGGACTCCACACTTGATGTACTGTTTACAAATCGCCCAAATTTAGTTAACGTCAAGGCATCTCAGTGTCCACGATACCATTGTTTGCATTGAATAAAAATAAAGGCCACTTTCTAGAAAACTATAAAAAAATGTCTTTGACAACATGTATGTATCCAATCATTGCGATCAGAAATTAACATATTTTAAACGCATTTCCATCTTCGGTACATAGAAAATACAGATATCAATACATGTCTTTGGCATATATTCACCAAAATATGTTACAAGCTCATGGACACTCATGTACCATCCAAGTTATAATCTGAACGATTCAACCAGGTATGGGTCAATACAAAAATACAGAAATTATCTAGGCAGAGAAGAGAGCCTAAAGTAAAGCAAAAGAAACACGTAAACGGGATGAATGGAACACATTTTAAAAAAACTGATAAGGACGAGTCAAAGCACTTACCACGATGCTTACAGCGTGTACATTGCCAACATGCTAATTGATGACCTTGACAATAACCCAAAGAAATTATGAGGCTTTCGTCAAAAGCAAGATGTTCAAAATGTCGGAGTTGCCCCACTGTGACATGATGGGATCTTATAGTGACAACATCGAATATATTGAATAACCAGTTTACATCCGTTTTTTCACATGAGGATGTTAAAAGCGTACCAACCAAAACTAGCAACCAACTTCCTACTGCCCCAGCCCATACATTGTTATACATCCAGACGGAGCGTTGAAACTATTTAGGGATATCAAGAAAGCGATGGGTGGTCATCAGACACCTTGGAAGCTATTGAAAGAGCTAGAAAATGAAATATCACCAATACTTACATTATTAAAAGCATTTCTTCATCAAGGTAAAATACCAGATCAATGGAAGGAGGTTATGATGACATCAACACCACTTTTTTTTAAAAAAGGTGATAGATTTAAAGCTTCAAAGTACCAACCCGTATCTTTAACGTGCATACGTTGTAAGATGATGAAACACATCATACACATCTATATAATTCACAATAACATCCTATCCGACTATCAACATGGATTCAGAAAAAATGATCGTATGAAAGTCAACTTATTACCTCCATCCACGACCTTGCTGATGGTCTAAAGGATTAAAATCAGTTTGATTGTATTCTACTATATCTAGAATTTTTGAATGCGTTTGACAAAGTACCACATCAGTACCTACAAAAATGTAAGTATTACGGTATATGTGGCAACATCACATTACAGTGGATTGCTAGCTTCCTGCAAAACCGATCTCAGAAAATAATATTATTTGGAAAGACATTGAATACAGCAAAAGTCACGTCTGGTGCCCAACAAGGAACAGTATCGGGGGCCGTTGTTTTTTGTAATATACATTATTAAACCCTCAGGAGCAAGTATCATCCCAATCCCGACTATTTGCAGATGATTGCTTACTTTACAGAACTATCCACAATGCAGAATATGCTCTTCCATTTCAAAATGACCTCCATGCTATTCAGTAACAGGAAGATATGTGGCTCATGCAATTAACCCCCAATAAATGTGAGGGCTGTGCGCGTCACCAACAAGCGAAATCAAATTTTGCCCACAGACACAATTCATGGCAAAGACCCTACAAACCTTGGTATCAACATCAATACAAACCTATCATGGAACAACCACATATCAGCGATTCCAAAAAAATCAAACAACATCAATGCGCTCTTAAACTGAAACATCAGATCGTGTCCACAAGAAATAAAGATTCACCAAATATTAATCCGCTCGATATTGGAATACGCATGTGCATTTTGGGACCCTACAATGGCCAATAACATTCGTAAACTTGAAACGGTTCAAAGAAAGCCGCAAAGCTACTAGTGGACTAATAGATGTACCAACTGATCAATGGATGCTTCTGACAAACAACATCCAAAACAAGAGGGCAGGAATTTCGGCACCGCATACCACATTCAAGGATTACTAATCATTAACAGTTCTTCTGCCCATCTACCATCCAACTGTGTAGTTACATGCCACCAATTACAGTCATACAACACAACCTCAACTGTTTTAGAGACAGTTTGGAGACAGTTGATTTTAATTAGACTATTTGTGATGTTGCTTTACGATGTGTTGGATTATTAATGCTGTTTTTTTATGTTCATGTAATATTTGTGACAACACACCAGAGATGGACAGCAAATAATAGGAAGAAGAAGAAGAAGAAGGTGTTATTTGCCTGGATATCCCCATAGTAGTAGCAGCGACATCTGAATGTCCAACTAGTCCCTTCCGGTAATATTTTGACCTTTTACCTGGCACAAATCTATTTTTAGCCGTGTTCATGTGATCGCTGTGGAAGACGCCCTTCCGGGTTTTCGGGCGTAAACAAAACAGGGACGCTGTTAGTAGAGACTTATACCGGGAAGGAATTTAAGAAAATCATAGCAGAGTTGTTTATTGCTCGTTAAGGATAAATTATAGACGTGAGATATGGAGGTAAATCGGTCCACACTCGTACCTTCGTTTGACAGTCTTGTCAAAAGTTATTTCATATGGCACGTGGAGGCCCTTTTTGACTTCAAATGTTTCTGGGCTTTTCCCACTTGTTGAAGAAATATTTCTCAAAGATCATTAGAATTACATTGATCATCTTGCATTTAAATATTTGAATATGTACTTGATTCCAGATCTAGATAAGTCCTATTGTCAACTTTTGTTTTATTTTATGATCATAGTTCATTATAAGGATCCTAAATTTTTCATCACAAAACTTGAAACTATCATCATCAAGTTGGCAACAAGACAGATCTAGATCTAGATCTAGATCTAGATTCCAATGATGAAACAATTGAGAATATTAATATTATAATACTAGAAGTAGATCTATATCCGTAGTCAGGCACATCCAAGGGATATGGGAGTACTCCCATAGTCGGCATGTGATTTATGCTTTTCGTTGGGATATGAGCTGCTGGAGTGACCTAAGTTTGCTTTGGGGAGGGGGGGGGGCGGAAGGGGGAAGGTTTTGAGTGGGGAGGGGGTGGGGCAAGGTGAGAGTATTCAGGGTCAGGAATGGTGATAGCGTCTGCCCGACTATGGGAGTTCTTCCAGGAACGTAACTGAGATGAAAAGCTAGGGAGAAAAAAGTGCATGTTATTGGTCGCTGTCAGTTGCAACAGTATGTTTTATGACTGTTTGAGATGGTGGTGAACCACCTTAACGGACAGTTTATATTTTGAATATGAGCAATTGCAAAATTCAATGACGACAGACAATTTGACCTATTTATTCAGACTGAGACCAATCATTGAATTGAGTGACTGACTTTCATTTGGTTGACGTATTCCTTTAAGTAATACTCATCAGTAGAGTTATCTTCATTTGCATCTAATAATTGAAATAATACTGCGTAGATGCTGTATAATGTGATAACACAGATGAAGCAAGCTTCATCAAGTTTTATGACATTTTATGTCAACTTTTCCATTCAAAAATAATAAATTTTACCCATCCTATTCCGTAAACTAGTAAATTTATTGCTGTTTCAATTTCATATATATGTACAATGTCTGCTATGAAATTTTAGCAGCAGTAGATGTACTATGCAGATTAAATGATCATGTGAGCTCTATCAATATGTCCCACCAATGGTCCCACATTTGCTACCAGTGGCCCTGTGATATGCAGCCTTGTTCATAATGCCTCGTGATGTTGTTATGATTTACCCATTTGATCCATTTAATTATAAATGTATCTATCTAAGTTCAGTGTATCGGAAATGTTTACATATATCTACAAAACCTTGTGAGAATACTTGTAAAAGTTGAACAAACTCTATTTATATTCGAGTTATATACACTAGTAATGAAATATATATATATATCTATATATATGTATATATATATATATATATGTATAATATGCAATTATACTCATTTTTAAGAGTTACAGTATTAATTTATTGGCTTTAGATTTAGACCCACATTTAAAAATGTAAACCTCATTATTCTAAAAATTCATAAACCTTTTATAAATGCATAATAAATAATGTCTTAATCTGAAGGAAAATTGGTATTGAGGTTTTTTAAAACATGGCATAGAAGTGGATAAAGTCTGTATCCTAGCACAAATAAATTAAATTTGATTAATTTAATCCCCAGCATAGCTCTTATAACATCTCATGACAAAATACTATAGATTTTACTGTACATGATACCCTCCTCCATGTTGACGTTTTTACACAATTTTTTGCAGACTAGTCAATTTTTCTTGCAAATGGAAGTCAAATGAGAAAAGCATAACTAACCTGCCTTCGTAAGAATATGACTTGCAGGAAAATGACAGCTTTTTCAAACTAGTGTTCTATTATGGTTTCCAGCCTGAAACACTGACTGGATTCATAGTACCCCCAATATATTGCCCTTAGCAGTTGCAATAAAGGTTGTGCTCTTAAACAGGATTAGAATATCAAATTCATTTCTTTAACTTGAATTCATGACTATTTATTAAAGGCGGATAATGAATTTACAGTTAGGTATCGTTAAAGGCTATCGAACCCATAATTGAAAATATTTCAAATGGGTATTGATCTACCCTAAGAACTTTCCTGATCCTTCCCAATTCATTGAAATTATGTTGACTTGTTTCAGTACATTTCTCTTTTGGGTAGAGGTAGAGTGCTGGAGGTCGTTTATTTAAATGATGGGGTATGCATGTAAATATTGACCTTGATTTTTACTCATAATAGCCACTATGTGATCTCAGGATCTAGTATCTGATGCTAACAGAGATGGATGTTCAAATGGAGGCCCTACATACACATGCATCGTACAAGAATAGATTTATAAATCTTAAGATCTCATGACTCATATTTTACAGGCTGTCCAACAAAATTTAAAAGTCCTATATATATAGAAAAATTACTGTCCGTCAGTTTGCTGACACTCTACACCCCTTGCTCACAATGCTTTGTTTTCTTTCTTTAGGATACAGTCACTGAAGAGAGTGTGGGTGTAACAATTCAAACGCTGAGACACCTCTTCCTTTATATAGTGTCAATGTGGCAGAAGCAATCAAGCATGGAGAAAGTGTCATGTTTTCAATCCGTGTTGAGAATGAACAGGATGATTCACAAGGGACAAAAGTTGTCTTGCGTGAATACGATGATCTTGAATGGCTGCACCATAATCTAGTCACTGGAAACTGCCTAGATGGTTTGATTGTGAGTAGCCATTTCTTATTAACTGCTAAAAGTTAAGATGTCGTATTTGTTGATCCAAATTTAAACTTTATATATAAACCTAACTACTCTATAATTCTGAGTTGGTCATTCTTTGTGTGTCAAGGGCTTCGTTGACAGGCCACTCAGAGTAACTATGTTTGGTATGTAGATTCTAAATGACCCCAGGATCGTTTTCATGTCAGGAATCTGTTGTCAAAAGTGGTGTTTAGTTTTAAATAAGGAAAACTTCATTGTTTCCCCGTCTTTGAGTTGAATTTTCATACATCTATGCCACCATAATTGTCAACAGATGGAACAGTATCGCCACCCATGAAGTCTCATTATCGGGCACCTACTGATCCAATAATCTACTGACTACTATCCAGAGTATAACATGTATGTCATGTATTTATTCTATATATATATATATATATATATATATATATATACTTTTGGTCATTTTTGTGCAGACAACAGGGAGTAACCATATTTTTGCATATATATGGTTTCTAAATGATCCAAAGGTGATGTTCATTTCAGAAAACTTTCCCACCAGAAGTGACGCTTAATAATGCAAAATGTTTTTGTTTCCCATTCATTCGGTAAAGCTTTTTATTCATCTATAATTAAAAAGTTGGAATAGACACAGTACTGCTCACAGGTACCCACATAGTCTCAGCTCCTAGTAGGCCTATTGACGATCTAATAATCTTATTCAATATCTCCAAGGTGAAAACATACTTGTATATATTAGGATACATGAGACTGTCTTCCTTGCTCCATTGTCTATGTGTATTGTCCTTTTTAAGCTTTAAATACACCTTCATTTTGTGCTTATGATGGACTTCCTTTTATCTTATAATATTTTTTGTATTCCATGTCTTACCTTTATATTTATTTTAAAAAGCGCTTTGTGAGTGTAAAAGGATATTATTTTACCCTGATTGATTTATCTGTTAGTTGCAAACTGGTAATCTTGAGCCAAAAAATGGATCAGCCTAAGACACCAAACATTGAATTTTTTATGATATTTTCTTTCCCTTTTCTCCAACAGCAGAAGGAGTTTATACGATTGTAATTATTCTGCAAAAGGGAAATAGATGCACACCCATTTAATAGATTTCCTTCATTCTTTATATTTTAATGCATATGAATAATCAGACAATTCATGGAAACAATACTCAACTCTTTCTTGAGGCAGCCTTATGATGAACATGTTTTCATATGTATTAGATCAACACTAACAGGACAAACCATTTTGAAAACCAAATACTTGAAACAAATGGGCATGAACGTTAAACATCCACAAAATATATGAACGGATAAAGATTAATCACATACACATTCACATTTGTTTCAGATTCCTCCCTCCCTTCCAGACCACTATCAGACCCAAAAGTGCTGAGGCAATGTCTAAAAACAACTAGGAGACAACTCAAAAGTCATGAAGGGGGACCAGTTTGACGTGGATTGCAAAGCCTTTCAAAGGTAAGCGGGAGAGAATCTTTGTAAGTTACATGTAACAATCTTTTTTGTATGTCCGATGGACATCACTGAGACAGACCAACTTATATTTATCAAGTTATACGAACAGTAGTGATCCATTGTACTAAAAGTCTGTGAATTGTGAGTATAAGTTCAATGAATGATATTTGTATGTATAGTAAATGCAATTAAAAATTAAACAGTGTCAGGGTGTCAACTTTCTGTAATGTTTTGCAAAGAGAAAAAGACGGAACAGCAGTAATAGCGTGAACCACATAAAAGAAATGGAATTGATTATGAATGGAATCATTTTAAAGAGCATGAAAGAAATAGAATATAAGCAAAGGAATTCATTAAAAAAAGAAGAGAAAGAAGAAACAGACGTATGGCTGAGGGATTTGATTTACCCACATCAAAAACTAAGGTGATACCAGGGTTTTTGGTAAGATTCTAAGATTTTGCCTGGCCTGCCCTGTACACAGCTATAGCACCTTTCAAATGTAATCTAAACTTTAAAGGCTGGGAAGGGGATGAGAAAATGACTGCTGACATATAGCAAATGAAATTTATACTTTTGAGAACTTGAAGAAATGAATGAAAGAATGAGAGTAATTTAGAAACTGGAAAATACTTACCTGCCAGGATTTTCGCTTTTTGAGTGTTAATTTATAATGAATGGATATATTTTATAAATTAAAAGATACACATGTACAGTCATGCAAACTCACGATGGAAAAAAATGTGTGTGTGTACTGCAATTAGCTTGAAAAAAATTGTTGTATGCCACAAGGAAATTCTCCATGGTGAAACCCAAAAATACACTTCTAACTTGTGAGCAATGATCTTTTTCTATTCATGCGCCTCGTATTTTATTTTGCTTATTTAAAGGCTATTTGTGTTAAGTTCTTTTATTTCTGTTTTTCATATTTCCCCCTACAGCATTTTTATCCTGACTATGCTTAATTTATCTGTCAGAAGTTGTTGCTTTTTCTTTTGTTGTTGATGAAAACCATATTGTAATATTTCAACTTTGTTCGCATGTTTAAAATATTTCTTTTGTATAGATCTAAATATAGATAAAAAGATGAATTTATAATCTGTATCCCCGCACAGGTGCAGGCTTACCGAACTATACATCATTTATCCCCCAACAGCCCATTTTATTTGAATTCCTCCTCAACATTTTAGGAACATACAGTACAGCAACCTGTTAGGTACTTCATATAACACTCTGTCAAGATCTTTCTCACCTCTAGCTGGGTACTCATTCATACCTTAGTGAAGTGAGGAAAGCAGAGTGAAGTACCTTTTCTAAGAGTACAACGTTGTGAAAAACATATACAAGTCATAGGAAATAACACCCATGAAGATCAAGGAAGTTATGACAGTCTTATTGTCTCATGGTGGATAGCAGACTTCAGGAATCGTTCAACGAATACGGTACATGTTACACATTTTTATAGCTAGCATGACGCTCCATGCTACTTGGACATCACACCAAAGGGGGTAGATAACTCAAACTAGACAACTGTCTGCAAGAGGAGACAAACCAATTCACACATTCCCCCAGACTCTACGCAGAATAGGCTAAGGGAAGCCGGGCTGGTCAGGTGCACAACTTTTTTTTATGAGTCTTAGGTGTGTTAAACATAATTGCTCTAAATTGGGGAGGGGGGGAGGGATGGTTAACTAATTTAGTTTACAACATGCAAGTGGACAGGTTTATAGAAAACAAAGAACCAGGCGACAGCCCGGAAATAACACACATGATTACCATCATCATACAGGTATTTTTCATTGCATTATGTTTATTATATATTTCTCGTTCTTTTTACTTCTTATTTTAAACTTTTCTAAAGATAAAGATAGATTTAGAGGCCATATCCTTGCACAAATGCAGGCTCACGGACCCCATCATTTATCCCCCAACAGGCCATTTCATTCAAAGTCCTTCTCAACTCTCTGGGGAGCATATAGTACACAAGCCTGTTGTTAAGCTGCTTGATACTAACACTCTGACAAGATCTTTTCTATCTATAGCTGAGTACTCATTCACTCCTAATTCAAGTGAGGAAAACAGAGTAAAGCACCTTTCCTAAGAGTGCAGTGTTGTGATAAAAACCGACCTGTGCCAGCCGTGTGGGGTTTGAACCAATGCCGTTCTGTGATTACAATCTGACAACATTACGGTTCAGCTACAATGCCTGTGATTGACTTCACTTGGTTCTTATTTTACCGTATAAATATAATGTCTTCTCAGATACTTGGAACTTCTTTTGAGACACTCTACATTTGGAAGAGACAACACGTTGCAAACGTTTCTGACAGAAGAACAAGTATGTGCTTCATTTTATCATCTTCTTGGAATCATCTTTCATTTAATTCTGCCCTTAAAATCTTGCAGGGAAAATGCTGTAAACAAATTGATTCAGTTTTTCACCATTTCATTATTATGACATAATAGGCTAATATTAGAATTTAAATTCTTCCGAATGTCCTTTCCTAATCAATGAAAAAATAAAAGTGTCAAAATGTAGCAAGTTGCACTTACGTTAACCCATCTATCTATTGATGCTAGCTTACAATCAATTAAATAAGAGCAAAGACAAATTCACACTTGTTCGCTCCTATTTTTTAAGTTTCCAAAGTGTTAATAGTAATGGTTAAATGCTCAATTTAATCTCCGTTAATATTTATATACCCCATTAGATACCCTTTATATACTCTGTTCTCATTCTATCAGTTTATAGAATTTATGAAGGTCTAGTTCAAAAGCTGATCATGATTACACAATCGACCTTACTTTCATCAAGGTATGATGTTTACATGTAATGAATTTATAAATTATACCCCTTTGGTATTCTTCAGGCTCCAGTTAGAGCAAAACTGTCAAAAGGGCTGATGAACCGTCTATCAACCGCCCTTGGAGCTGCCATGAAGTCAAACACCAAGGTAAACAGTTTTCTCATATGGTTTTGTTATTTTGAGTTTATCAATTTCTTCAGGTCACTACCTTCTTCACAATATTATGTTTAAAGTAAAAGAAAAAATGACATTAGTTACAATGATAGAGTTCAAGTTGTGGTAATGTTTTTGGCTTTCTTTTTACTAGAAGCAAACTCATTCTTAAAAAGGGCATAAAGAAGGGAAAATCAGTTCATGAGTGCCTTGTTAAAAAATGGAGTTAACTGTTCCTTTGAAATAGAAAATAACAGGCTTAAAAAAATGAAATCAGAATTTTAAGCTTCAACATGTCTTTTCATATCTTGTTTTACGGTTGTTTTGTTTGGGGTTTTTTGGTGGGAAGAGTTTTTTTTTTTATTTTAACATTGTGCTAGAAGGTTTTAATAACCCTTGTCTTAGCTTATGATAGCTGTGTCTGGAACCCACACCAACAGACCAACATACAAGAAATTGAGAAAATGCAAAGAATGCAGCTCGCTTTGTAACTAGCAATTATCCATACATTAAAGGAAATACCAATTCCAGCATGAATCAATTCGAAGAGCATAAGCCAGTAAAAGAATAACTATCATCTTTAAAGCTATAGATGGCTAACTGTTTATTCCATTAGATCAGCTTAAACATAATACAGCAACCAGATCAGGCTGTAAAATATACATGGTTCCATCTTCAAACATTGATTGTCACCTGCATTCATCATACCCTTGTACAGTAAGGCCGTGAATGGACTGCCAACAGAAATAAAACTCAGCGGTAGCACTGAAGACTTTAAAAGAGAATTAAACACATCACTTTAAAATCAAAAGTGGGTTACGGCTTTTTAGGTTAAATTAATATATGCGCGCTGACCATAATACTCAAGAATTCAGTTGATCAGCTATTATGAGGAAGAAGAAGAGAAAGACAAAAAGCTGATGAAGCAAACGTATGTAATGAAAACTGTTCAACCCCACTACTTTCCAGCAATTTTTTAAGATTGTATTTAGATTGCATCATAGAGTTTTTTTGGGGTTTTTTGTTACTGTCACTTTCATGTAGCTTTAGATGAAATGCAGGAACAACAACATGTCTCTTGAGTATACATGTAATATATCTGTATAGCTGAACTGATTTTGGTTGTGAAATAAAAAATTAAAAGCAACATAAGCGTACTTTATAAAATAACACACAACACTTTATTTCTTGAAATAATTCAAAGTGAAATTTTGATTTTGAATATTTTCTTTTCTTTCCTTTTTTTTTTTATTCTTCTTTTTGTATTGCTAGGTATATCACTAGAATATTGAAGAATATAACGACAGAATCAAAGATTAAGTCATGTTAAAAAAAAAAACGTTTTTGCTTTAGATAAACAAACAGAAAAAAAAAAAAAAGAAAGAATTTACTGAAATTTGGAAATAAAATAAACAATTTCTCCACTTCTTTTCAGGATTTGGATGAGTCATTCACCCAGGAACGACTGTTTGCCAATGACTTTCAAAAGGCTGTAAAGGAAACTTCAGCTGTGAGACCATCTAGTTAACTTGGAGACTTAAAGTTTATGTTGTCATGTATTTGCCAATCTCCTTAATTTTTGCAATACATGAGATTGTAGTTTAGTCGATGAATATTTGAATATTTATAAGCCATGTAATTTATATACAGTTGCCAACTAGAATGTGAAATTTTTTTTTTTTTTTTATTAAGATTTAAAAAATTTTAGTGTGTTTTCCAGAAGTTTCACGATAGCAAATATCATTAAATAAAACATAGAAAATGAATAGTTATAACTTATAAAGTAATCAAAACGGGCAACATAAAAGCACAAAACAGAAGAAAGGGAATACCACAAAAGCGAAAAAAAAGAAAAGAAATTGAGAACAAAAATAACGTGAAATACATCACACTAACATTATGTTTAAATTTATGGCATGACAAAAACACTGAAAACTATTATTAAATAGAAAATTAAAAAAACAACATTGTTGTCTTTGTATATATCAAGGGTTTCAATCAACTATCAAGGATCAAAAAAAAAACATATAAGGTTCCCATTTCGATATAAAAGTCTCAATTGTTTAAAACTGATATATTTTTCTATACAATATCTCGAATATAAATATTTTTAAAGTGCATCATTTTAGGCAGTTTATTATTAACTTATTTCAATAAAAGAAGAATTTTGCCCCGGGCAGTGCACAGGTGAACACCTGTATGAGGATTAGGCGGTCCCGCCCTCCACGAGTCTCTTTGCTGCCTTGCAGGCTAGTCTTGCCTGACCAAAGGCTAAGGGTGTGAACCCTTGGCAACCTACTGCCTTGCAGGTCGGTCTTGGGGGACCAAAGGCTAAGGGAGTTAACCATGACAGAAAATAACAATCTCCTGCCTAACTTGTATGGTTGGTCTTGGGTGACCAAAGGCTAAGGGAGTTAACCCTGAAAGAAATTAACAAGGCCTGGTAGGGGGCCTCAAGGTGGCAGTCCCACCATCAATTGAGGGTACAGTGGGCCAATCACCTGCTTATCCAAAATCAACTAATGTAGAGAAATAAATAAAATATACCCGACTTGACCTTTTGAAGACGAACATGGAAATGAACACGGACTGTGATTTTTGGAACATGGAATATTAGGGCAATAAATGGAAAAGAGATAGAATTAGCTGAAGAAATGAAAAAATTCAAAGTAGATATTTTGGCCCTTACAGAAACAAAGAAAAAAAAAGGACAAGGAATAGAAAATGTAGGACCAAACCATACTTTTAATCTTCTCAGGAGTAGAAGTCAAATTAGAGCTAGAGCAGGAGTAGACCTTCTAATACATAAAAGGCAGGAAAAGCTACTAGAAAGTTGGAAATTTATAAACCCATGGCTATTAGTAAATCTTAGTAAATATTAAACCAAAAGGAAGAGTAATTAAATTGTTAATAGCTTATGGACCAAACAAAGAAGAAAAAGATATCTTCCGAAAACAATTTACAAATCTGCAGAGAATCTCAAACCCAACAGAAACTTGTAGGTTTAGGAGATTTAAACGCTAGAGTAGGCAACAATATAGAAACATCAGGGAGTAATAGGTAAACAAGGAAAGACAACAACTTCTCCAAAGGGAGAGAGACTAATAAATTTTTGTCTAAAGAATAACATGAAAATAGCTAACACATTTTTTCTTCATAAAGATATCCACAAATATACAAGGGTAAATGAAGACAGATGTGAAAAGTCAATGATAGATTACATAATAGTTAGCAGCTCCCTTTTTTTACAGCACCATAGATGCAAGAGTAAACAGAGGAGCTGAAATATTTAGTGATTATTACCTAGTAATTGCCAAAATGAGATTACTGACTGAAGAAAACAAACGGAAAAGGAAAGAGAAGAAAGCTACTAAACTCAAAATAGAGGAGCTAAATAAACCAATAGTAAAACAGATATACCAATCTAGGATAAAAAGATTTATGAGTGAAAGGCAGATGGATCTGAGTGATAGCACAGTAAAGAAAAGTGGCAAATGTATAAAGAAACACTCCTCAGTTGTACTGAAGAGGTCAGTGGTAGGAAACAAATTAAAGGAGATAGGAAAAGAAACAGCATGGTGGAATGAGAATGTCGAGACTAAGATCAAAGAAAAGAAGGATGCTTGGAAGAAATACTTGCTAACAAAGGGGCCAGAGGATAGGATATATTATGTGAGTAAAAGAACTATCACTAAAGAGGAGGTGAGGAAAGCAAAACAGGAACAATGGGGAATGTTTGGACAAAGACTTCAAAAAAGTTATCAAGGAAATCAAAGCTGTTTTGAGGGCAATGAAGAGCATGAGAAAGACCAAAACATGCCCAATACGACAAATTAAGAACGCTAAAGTAGAAATAATGAAAAAGACAGTGAAATCATGGGAACATGGAGAAAGTATTTTCAACAATTACATAATCCCTCCAGAACACATGAAAAAAGGAGTACAGATCAATTAGTAAGAGTAACAAGTAAGCCAGAGGAGACAGCTGAGATGTAGGTATCTCAATGGAAGAAATCCAAACACCTATAAGAAAAGTGAAATAAGAAAGGTCCCAGGAGCAGATCATGTTTATCCAGAAAGGATTAGAAAACCAAGGAAGAGAGGCAGACAAACTACTACATGCAATATGCCAACAAGCATGGAAGTCCAAAACATGTGCCAGATGACTGGAAAAGGGGAATGGTAGTACCAACACACAAGAAAGGATCAACTATGGAATGCTTAAACAGTAGAGGATATCATTACTTAACATACCAGGAAAAGCGTATGCCAGGATACTGGAAATGAGACTAAGGAAAAGAGTAGAGGATCAGATTGAAGAACATCAGAGTGGATTTAGACCAGGAAGAACTGTACAAGACCACATATTTACGAATAAGACAAATAATAGAAAAAAATCCTTGAGAGAAACATTGACTTGCACCTGTGTTTTATTGACTTAGAAAAGGCATTTGACACTGTGAGGAGAGACAAACTGCTCGCAGTCCTTAAAAGAACACAATGTAGAGCAAAATTTAATAGGAGTCATGAAAAGATGTTACAATAAACCAACGTGTACAGTGAGAGTAGCTGAAATATATCTGAAAATTTGATGTAGATATAGAGTAAGACAGAGTTGTAACTTAAATCCTCTTTTGTTTATCACATTTATGTATTCAGTCGCAAAGGCATTCTCAAAAGGAAGAAAATGAATGAAGGTATGTGGAAGCTCAAACCAGTAAATGTATCAATGCTTTTATTTGCTGATGATTTAGTTCTATTTGGAAAATCAGAAAGGGACCTTCATTCGAATATCGACATGATGAACAATGAAGTAAATAAAAGAGAAATGATAGTAAATGCAAAGGAAACCAAAACGATGCCAGTAACTAGGAAAGCTAAAACACCTGCGCCCATTTTACCAACATGTCCAATGTGGCAAGAGGTGCTAAAGTCATGATGATTTGCTGTGTGGGATTCGAATATGAGACCTTTAGCTTGCTGAGGGAGCCCTATATAAGATATATGAGTAGCAAACCTCAACAGCGTGATATTAGTTAATCCAAGAACATCAGGCTGTCTAACTTACACTGTTCCATCTTCAAATATTGATTGTCATCTGCGCCCATTTTACCGTAGTACAGTAAGGCTGTGGAACAGTGCCATCGGAAATGAAGCTCAGCAATAGCACCAAAGACTTTAAAAACAGATTTAAACACACCGCTTTGAAATCACAATTTGATAAACATTTTGGGGTTGAATTCGAAAGCATGTGCACTGACAATAGTAGTCAAGAATTGAGCTATTCAATCATTATTAATATTATTATTATTATTATTATTATTATTATTATTATTATTATTATTATCATGAAGAAGAAGAAGAAGAAATTACTATGTCAAGATTTTTGTTGTTGTAGTAGAAACCTATTGTCAATGATAACATGACTTTCTTACGCCTGACAAATGCAATGCATTTTTTTCTCTCAGAATTTCAACAAGGTTATTTTGTCACAATGGCGTGAGTATTGATTTTGATTTCAATCTATTCCCGTGGTAACTTTTCATTTGAATTGAAATATCATGCTGGTTGGGAGGTAATATTTAGGAACAGATTGTCAAATACTTGTACATGGCTTGAGAATTCCGTTCTTTTACTAGTAGTATCAGTGATACAATGATCTCCACCTAAAATGTGATCGTCTAAGAAGCCAGTCCACATATTTTCACCTTCAAGGTCATCCGGCTATGAGGTCGTTCGGCTAAGAGGCTGCTTTTTGTTGTCTCCATAGGGCTGGCCTTTTAGGATGAGACCACTGTACTAGTGGCACAGTTGGAATCCTTTGATATAGATCTGCTTACTGATCTTGTTATAACAGGGAAATTGAAATTTATCCGTAACAACAAACTTGTGTCAATGAGATTTAAGCACTACCCTTGTATCCCTTTTCATTTATGCTCTTTGTTCATCACTGATAAATCATTTGCTCAGAGAGAGAGGTAGAGAAACTTTTTTTTTCCTTCGTAATCCTGTTAGAATACAAATTTATTATGACTGGAACATAGGGCTAGTCCCAACAGTTTTGTCATATCAGGTTTCTACTATATTTTTTTTATTAAATTTGGATGAAGTGTTGATACTTGGTCGTTATGTTCAAGTTAAATTCTCTCTAAATGTTTTTATTCTTTTCATTTTTCTTTCTTTTTTTCGTAATCTTCAATTCAGATTTTTTTTTATTGTAATGTCTTCACACAGTATGAGAAAAGTGTTTCAGAACAAATTTGAACCTAATATACATATGTAATTTTCACAATATTTTGGCACACTACAAGGTCATTATTATTCATCATATCAATCTACTCTGTTATTAATTACAATATAGTATTGTTGAGTTTTAAATGAATGTTTTTGATGTATAAACATCATAGATCAGCATAAAATCATGTGTGTATTTCCTTATTGATTAGACCTTTGAAAGGCAACGTGGGTAGTTTGTTGGTGGGTCCCAAACAAACAGAAATCTTAACTTCCATGGTTTATCTCCTCAGGACTAGCAAATACATATCGCATGTTAATCACAGACCTGACCACCTGTACAGCTGAGAGAGATGAAAGTCTCATTAAAGTCAACAGGTAATTTTACTGCTCTAGAAATTAGTCGTGTGCACTATGAGAAAATGAAGGAAAAAAGAGCAGTAGAGGCATGATGAATTGATGAATGAATAATTTATACTTTGACAGCAGCACAAAAATATTTAAAAAGTCTTCACTGGTGACCAGTCATTCCAGGATTGGAGCTAGTATTGCCCTTATACAATTAAATCCTTTAATTTAAATTAACAGTTCACTTATGCATTAATAGACTTCTTTCCCTATAGATATCTATGTGTGTGGATCTGACAAAAACCCATTGTAAGGGGAACATTTTCAAAATGTGTTTTTTTGCATAAACTTATAGCCGAATTTCATCTTGAGCATTTTAAACTTCATTTGGTGAAAATTGGTTGAGTATGTTTCAAAGAAAGTTTTCTTGCCATGTGCTAAAAATGCTTTTCAAATATATTTTTAGGCACTTTCAAGGCAAAATATTTCATCAGGGTGTTCATAAAAAATTATTTTAACGGAAACTGCAACAACTGACATTTTCCCTGTTTTCTTGAATCACCATTTCACCATTTATTACATTTTGTCAAATCCACATACGTGCTGTCAAAGAAACCAGACCCTAAGATCCAAGGCTCCTAACAGCTAATATGCAGCTTAAATGGATTTGATGATAGATGTTTCAGTAAATTTGGTCCATTAGTTTAGAACTAGCTTTCAGCATTCAACGCCTTGTTCCAGTCTTGTTTTCACTTTCCTTTCTTTAACACTTTCCTTTGCATGTCTCTGTCACTTCTTTTTCTCTGTTACTAGATCTAGATCTACAACTCTCTCTTCTTCTCTTTTTCATCCTTTGCTTTTTCATTTTATGCCCTACTTTTCATTTTCCCTTCCACTCAATCTAAACTATCACAGAGGCATTGTGGGTTTGTAATCAGGCTCAGAACCCTTAGCTTGCTCAGGTGTATTCTGAGGAAAAATACTTCATTCTGATTTTTTCACTCTACTCATGTGTGAATGAGTACTCAGCTGCATTAAGAGGAAGATTGTGTCAGTGTGTTAGTATGAAGTGTTAGTATGAAGTGTCTAGCAAGCATCTGTACTGTATGCTCTGCAGGAAGTAGAGAAAGTCTTTGAAGGAAAGAGTCTGCTAGGAGATAAATGATGTGCAGCCGGTGAGCCTGCATTTTTGAGGAGAGACAGACTATAAATTCATCTTTATCTTTCATCGCTATCACTGTCTTCCTTTTTTTTTTAGATCTTCTCCTCTCCACTCTCCTTTCATCTGATTTTCTGTTCTTCGTAACTGTAAGATGCCTATTTAAATATGTAGATATGACTTGTTTGTTGTTTGACGTAGGGTTTTACTTGAAACGTCACAAGTCTATTCTATTATTTTTGGTCGAAATTGTCCTTTATTGCTGCTTATCACTTTCCAACATTCAGTCAGGGTTGCAAATAGCAACCTGATGTTCGAGAAGCTCCTTTTTTTAAGTATTAGAAGTTAGCTTTTTTATTTGTTTTCTGTTAACAAATTATCTTAACCTTAGAACCAATAGTCTGATATGCTAGCAAGGCTTCAATCTGCCTGACCACTTAACCCCTCATTCTTCCCATACACATATATCAGCTCAGTGAGATTTTGATTCTGTAAATAATGATTACTCATAGCAGGGACTAACAGCAACCTGGAGGTCTCCTTATCCTTTCAGAGGTGCAATGTGTGTCAAATATGCTTTCCATTCAAAGCTATGCCGAGTCATGAAGGGTATTAAGTGGGTGCGCGGGTCCTGAAATCGAGTATTATAGTAAAAAACACACAAAAATTTGTATTGCATTTCTTGTCAGCTTTACCCTTCCCCCTTCCTGTATATGATTTCATTAAAAAAATTGTCTCACTGAGACTTGGATAATTTATTATGGATCATCTTTCGAAGGTAGGTAGTCGCAAAACTGAAGAAAAGGCAATGAAATTAAAGAACATGATAATAAACAATTGTCATCTCTGCTCAAACACTACTAAAATCCTACTCTACCACTTTTGGAGCTAGTTGTCCAACATCCAACTGCATGGGACTACGGTTCAAGGTCATGAGACATCACCTACTGGACAGTGGAAATTCCCATAGTGTCATTACTACTGTCATTCTACAATACAATAATATTGCACTGCACTAGCCCGTGAGTAGCGTAAACAGCTAGTAACTATGTGATGCAAATGTGCCTGTGACCTCGCTTTCTGCACTAGTTGATTTTCATGCAGTGATGGGATATACGGCACCACCTGGCTCGATCGAAAATGTTATGAAAGTGAAACCGTGATCTTTTAACTGTGCGTTGTTTCAAGAGTATTAGTAGTAAATTCGAGTACTGTTCACGCATTGGATGCTCAATTGAAAGAAAAGAAGAGGAAAGTTGACAGGGGAAAATCTAGGAGAAAACCAGATTGCAGAAAGAGGCTGAGGAAAGCAGCCCAACATATCAGGCAGGAATGTTTTAAAGTATGATCACTCTTCCGTCCAAATTTCAATGTTCTTTCAAATACGATTTTCTCAAAACTTACATTTTTGAACATGAATTCTATCTCCTTCTTTATGGGCTGACCAATCAATGTGAAATTTGTCATATAACAAAAACTATAAGAGAGATATTTGATTTCGTTTTTTTTAAAATGGGTATATTTGTGACTTTTTTGCCAAAAATAGCAACAAATTATATTATGAATTATCATATTTTTAAAGCGTAAAAATATAATTGAATATATAGATTAAAAAAACTATTTGTCTTTAGGTAACATGTTTAGGAGTATGTATGAAATTCCATAAAAAAATAGCAAAAAAACTGATGGAGGAGATAGGAATTTGAATGGAAATATTTTTGTTTACAATTCAAGATCATGACCGCTTTCATAACAACCATAATAAATACGAAAAAATCTAACCGTTCTCATAATTGAAACCATAGGGATTCCCGAATATATTTGTTAAAATTATGTATCTAGACTAATTTAGAAAATCACTTTCAGGAACCGCGCCCTCCCTTAAATTCGAAATCTCCATGTTTTAGGGAGCTCTTCTTATAAAAAGGTTTTAATGTTTAGAACTAAGACTACTTTTACTTCCCTCTTGAAGGGGTTAAAATCAATTATCATTTCACATACAAATATTGTGTTTCCCTTATAAGTCTTCACATAGGCTTTAAAGGACCTATGAAATATCTTGTTATTTTTTATAATGTGGAAATATTTTAGTGTATAGATGGATCATATATTTGCTATAATCTTTTATAATGTTTTTTTGAGTGGTGTTTCTGTGAATAAAATATTTTTAATTTTTTTGTTTTTTTTGTTTTAGGATCTTGAAAGTATTAAGTGATGGCATGGAGGATGAAGCAGTAAGTAGAAGATAAAGCCACCATGCTGTGTCTTTCTCTCCATCAATCAATCTATTTATCCATCTATTTTTCTTTCCATCAATCAATCTATCTATCCATCTATTTTTCTCTCCATCAATCAATCTATCTATCCATCTATTTTTCTCTCCATCAATCAATCTATCTATTTAACTTTTTCTCTGTCAAAGTATCTATCTATTTACCTATCAATTTTTCTATATTTCTCCATTTGTCTCTATATATATCTATCTATCTATCTACCTGTCAATCTATCTATCTACCTATCTATCTATCTGTTTGCCTATCCATCTATCTATCTGTCTATCTCTTTCAATACATAGATAGAGACATGAGATGTCAATTTTCTTCTCATATGGACATATTGCTGTTTCTTTTTTCACAGGCAAGTTTGGAGCTGCGCTCTAATCAAGGAGAGCTTAGTCTTGGATCTTATCTGGATTTATTCTCCCGCTACAGTGATTCTTTGAAAGTAAGTAACACTTCATAGAAACACAAAGGTGACTTATCCCCTTGAGGGTGGCTTTTCCAATGTCCTTTTTTGCTTGAGTTTGCTTTAGTCTTGGTGAAATTATGTGGTAATGACAAGAAATGGACTGAAGCTTTATTTCATTTAACTCTTTGATTGTGGAATTGACACATATTTCATTGGTAGGTCTTCCCTATGCGTAGATCAATGAAGAGTGTACATAAGTTTTCAGTTTTATTGATTCTTTCCTGGTTGAACTTTATACTTTGCTGTTTTCTTATCTTGGTTTCTCTCTACTACAGTGATCATTCTTGAATGATACAAAATTTGAAGGTTTGATTTTGTCATCTAGTGTCCATTTTGTAAATAAATTTTCTCTGTTTTGACTGAGTGAAAATCATTTTTTTACACATCAACGGAAACAGCTGGTCCATGTAGTCTGTGTAGGCCTAGATGCCTCACAACTTCTCAAGCCCTGGTTTTGTTTCAAAATATGAATGACAGTGATATTGACGACTGTTCAGGTCTAGATCTAGAGTTTCATAGAGTGACTCTGAAGAATAGTACCTGGTTTTATTATGTGATTTTAATCCATACAACTTTATATATTTTCATGTGATTTTTTATGAATGTACGATTTTATTAATTTTTACTATGTATGTATAATTATATGCCTAGGCTGTGGAAGATGGGACTGGGCGCTATAGAAGTATATATTGTTCATAATCTTCTTCTTCTTCTTCTTCTTCTTCTTCTTCTTCTTCTTCTTCTTCTTCTTCTTCTTTTTCTTCTTTTTCTTCTTCTTCTTTTTTTCTTCTTCTTCTTCTTCTTCTTCTTCTTCTTCTTCTTCTTCTTCTTCTTCTTCTTCTTCTTCTTCTTCTTCTTCTTCTTCTTCTTCTTCTTCTTCTTCTTCTTCTTCTTCTTCTTCTTCTTCTTCTTCTTCTTCTTCTTCTTCTTCTTCTTCTTCTTCTTCTTCTTCTTCTTCTTCTTCTTCTTCTTCTTCTTCTTCTTCTTCTTCTTCATCTCTTCTTCTTCTTCTTCTTCTTCTTCTTCATCTTCTTCTTCTTCTTCTTCATCTTCTTCCTCCTCTTCCTCCTCTTCTTCTTCTTCTTCTTCTTCTTCTTCTTCTTCTCTCTTCTTCTTCTTCTTCTTCTTCTTCTTCTTCTTCTTTCTTCTTCTTCTTCTTCTTCTTCTTCTTCTTCTTCTTCTTCTTCTTCTTCTTCTTCTTCTTCTTCTTCTTCTTCTTCTTCTTCTTCTTCTTCTTCCTCTTATTATTATTATTATTATTATTATTGTTACTAATATTATTGTTATTAAAAGAAAAGCATATTATACTAGTGCCACTTATAAAGGCATGTTTCCTCTTCATGACTTTACAATTCAAATGTCTGAAAAATGTCTCTGGCGCTGTTTTGCATACCATGAAAGAAAGCTAAGACAGGGTAGGTTTGATAAAAATCATTCACTGACATTAAAACCAGAAACTAAAAGGCGAAATGGGAATCGCTTAGAAAGAAAGACAAGCATTCAGATCTTATTTTTTCAATCCGGCAATTAAAAACAAAAGTTTCCATTGAGTGACCTTATTATATCTCATCATTGCAAAAATAATATACTAAATAGCATCAGCGTCTATTGCAGATTTTCTTGAATTTTCGATAGAAATGTGCTTTGAATTTTGTCAATAGTATAATTTTAGCTTACAGTTCTTCTTTGTTATTTATGTTAATCGTGATGACAGTCTCCTATATTAGTGTTTCATTTAAAACATTTCTATCCGCAGACTATGCACGTGTACCGAGTAAACGCAATGAATGAATTTACTTCATGTGAAAAGGCAATGGAGAAAGCAAAGCCAGTAAAGCGAGCTGCGGTAATGTATTACTTTGTTCATCCGTCTTTAACCAATCTTGTATAATATTGCCCTGAAGTTTGTTTTGTCGGATTATGTGAGATATCATTAAAAATATTTCATTCGACAACCAGTTCACATCAAAACTATTGTTTTGTTTAAATGATTTTCCTTATGATGACTTTGAGATGAGCTTTCTCTTTTTGGGGTTGGTAGTGTGGAAGCTGCCAGAAGAGGATCATGAGTCACAGGTTCGAATCCTGGAAGAGCTGGAGGTTTGATGTCATGTTCCTTGGGAAAGACGCTTAAGACATGTTTTCCCCCACTCGACCCAGGTGCAAAATGGGCACAAGCACTGACTAGATTGAGAGTAAAAACCTATATCAGACTAGCGTCCTGTTCAGTAGGTGAATATTGATCTCTGTTCCACTTCACACTATTGAAACCAGGATACGCTCAGCTCTATGGGGACGGCCTTGAAGGAACTTCACTTCACTCTATTAGAGGTAGGAGGGAGAGAAGAGGGGTCAGGATGAATTTTGAGATTGACAATTTTGTATAAAATTTTGTTCTACTCATTGTGGTTGTTTGTTTTGGGGGTTTTTTTTCTTAAGCTGATAATTAATAATTACCTTCTATTCCAGAGCTGAAGAAGCATTTGAGACTGCCAAGAAAGTTTATGACAGATGTACGGAACAGGGTATGAAAGAGGTCAGTATTTTGCTAAATGTATATGTAATTCAGTAGTTATGATCTGTGTTGGATACAAACGGTCCTGTGAAATGTAATTCTATGACATGACTTTTATTCTTTGTATTTCTTCCAGATCAATTTGTTCACCAGCTGAGACTTTTGTCCAGTGCAGAAGCTCTTACTAGTTTTGCTGAACTACAAATACAAATTTCACAAGATTTTTACGGCCAGCTGTTTCATACACGGAAGATGTTGATGGAACTTCAGTTATGAATGTTATATTATTGCATGTTTAATGAATCGTGAAGATGAAAATTTGGAAAGTGTAAAAACTGATTTATTATTTTTTTTAAAATATTAATGCCATGTTTCTGTGCAAAAGCTGATGATAACATCTTAAAACTGGAGGAGAAAAATCAAAAATAACAATCCAAAGTTGTACTATATGACTTTACTCAAAATTTTCATTTACAGAATAGATTTGCCAATGTTAGTCTTTCAAAAGATAAATTATTGATGTCATTTTATTTTGTTATAACCAATTTTAGATGCTGATACGTTCTTCTTGAATGTTCAAAATTCTTCGATAAAGTTACAAGGTCTCAGCAGCTTTTGAAGACAACAAAAATCGACCTCTTAGTAGTCTTAACTGGACAATTACTTAGGCGATTTCATGGGATGTAACCTTTATAAACATTGTGCATTGTTTAGCGGTCAGATCTTTTAGGCCTAGAGCTCAGGCTCAAAAGATGAGGAAGGAGAAGATATAAGAAAGCGGAGGAAGAAAAAGCACTGTACATTTCTTGAAAACTTTGTAAGACTAGGTCTGTTGTATCATGGGTTCTTATTCAGTTTCAATCCACGTGATCATCATTCCTTTTATCAATGAAAACAGGATTCTCATTCACATTGGTTATGGCAGCGACTTCATGCTGATTATTGCTACTTTTTGTAGGTAACTGTATTATAATACTCATCAAATGTCAAATCAAGGCCAGAAAGTGATAATGAACTAGTGCAATTAGCTGTGGTGCTAAATTTATGATTTTGTTCCAAATTTTTGAAATATTACACTTTTGCCAGGACTTATATAAGTAAGCATTTCCTCTTTTTTTTTCTTTTTTTCTATTACATTTTCAGTGTGAAAAATACTGTAGTTTAACTATCTTTTTATTTTGGTATTTGTTTTGTTTGTTCAATGTAAATGATATTTTTAATCTTGTGTTTGCATTAACGGTTTGAAGTTTTGCCTTTTTCTGTTTTTGCCTTGCTTTGAGTGTAAAATGAACTCGGAGGAGGGGTAGGGAGGAATAGGGGAGGTTGGGGTTTAGTAGAAAAGGAGTTGAAAAGGAAAATTATTTGAATGAGTTTCGGCATATTTGTTTCCTGATGCTTTTTTGGTTTGCTTTCTTATTTTTCTTGTTTTGGAGGGGTGATGGGTGGAAAGAGACAGACAGTTAGTTTTATTTCGTTTTCTATTATGAGCAATATAGAGTTGTTAAGTTTTATTTTATCATTATTCTTTAGGAACAGGGTGTTTTTGGCTTATTGTTTCCCCAATTAGTCTGAGCATACATTTAGACAACATCGAAGTTTGAGGAGAAGAAGCAGCTGAAATGTTCTTCCTAATTTTCTTATTTCTTCTTCACTGGTGACCAAGCTATTGGTAACTACTGACTGTTGTTTATTATTTAAGACATTGTTTATTTCTTTTTGAGGGTTTGTTTGGTTTCCATTCCAAACTAAACCAATTTCATTCTATCTTTGTCATGGTTGATACTGGGATATATTCCTTGAAACATTCCTTGTAGTAAAAATAATCTTTTTTTCCCTTCCAGCTTTTACCCTTTACCCATTGAATCCTACAACTTTCAGAATGCTTCCCATGTATGCTAGTATTGTTATACCCTCCATTGATTACTGTTCATGTTTATTTTGAATGTGATAGCTTTTAAGTTAATTAAATACTGTGAGATAACTGCAATATATTAACAGATGATAAACGATTTGAATAGCAAACATGTTGAAACTTTGGAATATTACAAGAAGAAGAAGAAAAACTCGTCATTCTTTCACTTTTTACCCGTTCCATTATTGACAGGGTAATGTGATACATTCTTGTGAAAGATGGTTGCATCATGCTTATTGATTTTATTTCGCTCAGTATTTAGTAAGTCTGGCTTTCGATTTGCATTCTTTTATTTTTCTTTCGTTATCTTTTTTCTTATTTGTATTTACATTCTTTCATTTTCTTATACTTGTAATTGAGTTTTGAATTTCCCCATTTCTCGCTTTACTAACTGATTATCTTTTTTAAACTCAATGTGATTAAACACCCAGCCTCTAGTCAACTATCTTTTCTTAGGTGCTACCTGTATGGATTATTATTAGATGGTTTGTGTTGTCTCTGGTTTTGAGACACATTGGTCTTTAAGTGCCATGAAAGTTTATGAATGCAAGGATTTTCCATCATTACATGTGTGTCTTAATCGAGGATTCAGAAAAGGGCAGCAATTTAATGAATGCCTGGCGGTCAATTCTTCATCCAATGGTTTTTTTATTGGTTCTGTTGATTTTGTTTCTTTTGTGTTTTTTTAACTTGTTAGTGAAAACTGATGATTTCAAATAATTGATGATAACACCTGATGCAATCCAATCCATGGTGTCAGTTGCTTTGTGACTTAACTGCCTGACTTGGGGTTGTGAGGTTATGGGTTTATTTAGATCCTAGCTTAGTAATCAATACGACAAAGATTCAACACTGTTCCTTGGGTAAGACACTTACTTAACATGCATTCCCCCACTCAACCCACTTGCACATGGACCTGCAACAGTATCCTGTCAGGAGGCGATGTCTTATGAACTGTTCTACTTCATATAAAACTATAGAAACTGAGGTACGCCACAGCTCTGTGGGCCATAACAGCCATGAAGGAAGTTACACTTACATGTCTGTGGGGTTTTTGTATTTGAAGGCATTCTGATCAAAAACCACCACTACTACTACTACTACCACTACTACTACTACTACTACTACTACTACTACTACTACTACTACTACTACTATTACTACTACTACTATTACTACTACTACTACTACTACTACTACTACTACTACTACTACTACCAAAGTAACTAGAATTACGTTGGAAAAAAATCTTTGATTTTTGTGGGATCCCATTATTTCAATAGGCCGTATGACATGCTGGAAACTCAGTTGTCAGAATGTTTGACTACCACCTAGGTGGCCCGCATTCAATTCCATTCTGAGTAAATTTTTCTGGAGCTCCTGTCGAGCCAGCAGGCGAGATTGATGGCCTAGTCTATTCAGACTTGGTGAAATTAAAGGTGAGCGTAAGACAATCGTGGCAAACTACCACATTGTGCCGTATGCGTAGAAAAAATCAGGACTCTGTTCCTGGTTACTCAGCTCTGAGTAAAGGACTTCCTCTACTTTTGTTTTTACTTATGAGACATGCATCTTCTGATTTTATGTTACAAATAGGTATTTAACATTATATATCACTTGGTATTTTTGTCATGTTTTGCTTCCTTCCCTTGTCTTAAGTTTAGATCATAGAGAGTAAACCAGTTGTGAAATGAAAAGCGCAAATTCTTACCTCTGGTTTATTTTTGCTTTATACACGTATTTGGTTGTTTGTTTTCCTCCAGTTATTCCTGTACTACGTGTACTCTTAGTCTTAGTCTTTGGTCCAATTTGGTTTCCGTTGGTGTTTGTGTTTGTGTTGATCTAAAGGTGGTTGTTGTACAATATTTAAAATGTTTCTTATTATTTAGCCAGCCATTATTTAAGAAGTGTGATGAAAGACACTTTCCTTCATTGAAGCAAGATATGATAACAAACTGGGTGTTTGTTTGTTTGTTTGTTTTCTGATGCCTCTTCAGAAAATTGATTTTACAAAATTATTTCATGTATGAAAGTTATAGTATATTATGCTTTTACGGCCTGTTTGTTGGAGTTTTTTTTAAATTTGGGCATTTCTTTGATTGAAGTGATATACATAATAGTCCTGATGGAAACACAATGGTAGACACAATTTTATAGAGTTCTCATGAATTATTGAGTAATGTGTGGTATTGGTGGCCTAGTGATTGTGTCACAGGACTTGGGATCATCAGGTCCGGGATTCAAATTATAGCAATGCTAATTCTGACATTGTATTCCTTAGGACAGACATTTAACACTGGACCCAGGTACAAAATGGGTATCAGCAACAATTGGAAAGTAAAAATCTGCGACAGACTGCATTATTTCCAGAAGCCATCATTATTACCTGTTCTGCTTCACCCTATCGACACGGGGATAAGTTCCAGGTCTATGGGCAATAAAGTGCTGAAAGAACTTTTTCTTTACTATTTTTTGATGTACATTATTATAGAATTTCATTTCACTGACCCTTCTTATGGAAAGCTGTAGAGGGAGGGGGATGTTTTTATTACTGTTTTTTCAGGGTGTTTTCTCCCTTTCCACTAATTTCCAAATTGTTTTGTTTCTTTTTAGAGGAATATTTTTTAAATATATTTTGTTGTTTCTTGGTTTTTTTTGAGGTTTTCTTTCTTCTTTTTCTCTTTTTTTTTTAGCAAGGGACGTAAAATGTTTGTTTAAATAAGATTGATCTTTATTTTGTTTACGTTTCTGACCAATTGAAATTGATTTATTTTCTAATTAACAAAAAAACGAAGATTTGTATAAGGTAGAGGTTATGAAGGCAGATAGCTGGAGAGGAGGCTGCCTTCAGACAGTTTTTGTTATTAATGCATTGAATTGAAATTGTATGTGTCATTATAAATGAAATTAAATTACAGAATCATTAAAAACGCATTACATATTATAATTGTATTTACTTTTTGTCCCCGTTTTTTTCTTAAATTGTAACAGTACTGGAGATGAACAAAGAATTTATGGCCTTACCAAGCCAAGCCTTATGTATTAAAAGATATTCCTTCTCTACCACAATAAGGAGTTTGTGTTCATCATTTTGTGTGGTTCACTTTTGTCTTTATTTGTCTTTTTATTCCATACTTTGCTTGGCTTTTTTTGTGTGCTCATGTTAATGTTACTTGTGTATTAGTAGAGGTTTGCTGACTGAGAAAAATGTGAAAAATTTCCACACACAAGAATAGAAATCACACTTTTCATTAACTTTCTCCTGCTGTGAAATGACTTCACTTCAAGCATTATTTCATTTAGATTATCAATGTGAAATTGTATATAAATATAATAATTGTAAGCATGCATGCATACACAAGTTTATGAAAACTGGTACATAATAATATGAAATTATTTATGTGTGTATGTGTGTGTCTATCTGTGTCCATTGTATAAAGTGTGGTGATACAATTACTAACGATATCTTTTAACATGTCATGTGTAGATAAGAAGAAATCACTAAACAAGATGCTTTAAAATATGGAGACAAGCTAGCATTTAAGTTTAAGCTATGTGTGTTTCCAAAGCATGTTATTCCCCCTGGGTGATAGCAAGTACGATTATTAGAGCAGTCAGTACTCAATACTGAGGTTGAGCAGATGGGCGTAAAAGGTACTATTCCAACTACATATTTGTTTAATATGGCAGCTTAGAATACTGAGATGGATGAAAGAGAGAGAGAGAGAGAAGGGGGGAATCGAGAGAGAGGGAGGAGGGAGGGGAGAGACTGAGGGGGAGAGAGGGAGGGAGGAGAGAGAGAGGGAGGAGGAGAGGGAAAGAGAGGGCGAGAGAGAGAGAGAGAGAGAGAGAGAGAGAGAGAGAGAGAGAGAGAGATGGAGAAACCAAACAGCGAATCATTTGTTAGGATCTTAATCTTATTCATTGACTGAAGAAATTTAATTTTCTAGCCAGCTTCGCCTCAAATCAAATGTCAAATTTCAGGGACATGTGACATTGAACAAGAGGCGTACAGGAGGTGAAGGCCAGGGCTCAAGCGAATCAAGCGGTGATTTTCCCCTTTTTGAGTCTCTTGCGTGTTTTTATCAATACGCGTCTCCTTACAATAGTGTCTGTTTGATCTAGAAGTTCTTAAAGGTTAACCTCCTTTTGAAAACATTATTTTATTAATAAAATAAGAAAAGTCTTTAGTGACAAGATCAAGAGGTCAGTTATTTTCAATAGAGGAATTTTTAACAAGTGGGCATCATTTGTTGAAAAAGGAAAAGGATTCGCATTTATTTAAACGTGAGGTAAGACCATCTCATAATCAACCTCTCAATAAAATGATAATGATATAATTGTACATGTAAGCATAATTATTAGTATCATCAAATTGTTATTATAATTCTTCTTCTTCTTCTTCTTCTTCTTCTTCTTCTTCTTCTTCTTCTTCTTCTTCTTCTTCTTCTTCTTCTTCTTCTTCTTCTTTTCTTCTTCTTCTTCTTCTTCTTCTTCTTCTTCTCCTCTTTTTCTTCTTCTTCTTCTTCTTCTTCTTCTTCTTCTTCTTCTTCTTCTTCTTCTTCTTCTTCTTCTTCTTCTTCTTCTTCTTCTTCTTCTTCTTCTTCTTCTTCTTCTTCTTCTTCTTCTTCTTCTTCTTCTTCTCATTATTATTATTATTATTTTTTTTTATTATTATTATTATTATTATTATTATTATTATTATTATTATTATTATTATTATTATTATTATTATTTAATTATATTATATTATGGTTATTTTGGTTATTATCATTATCATTGTCATTATTATTATTATTTTGATTATTATTATTATTATTATTATGATTATTATTATTATTATTATTATTATTATTATTATTATTATTATTAATATTATTATTAACTGAAACACTTAAGGAAACTGATACATATTGTAGAGCCGGAGAACTTTTAAGATCTCTATGAGAATATATGCAAGATCGAACTCAGGGGTATACTTAGAGAGAACCCCCATCTCTATTTTCCCCCATACCCAAAACAAGTAGTAGAGGCGGTCGACTTATACCTTTAAAATCTCGCACTGAGAGATATTTCAGATCTTTTCTTCCATGTGCCAAATGAAATTATGACCATTCTTAACTTTGAAAAGTACAATGCCCTTTCACAAATGATTAAAGCAATGAAACTTGATGAATGGAGAATGAATGTTTTATAATAATTTTATGAATGTGTATAATCTAGGTTGATTTGCCATTAATTAGTGTTTATGTATATTATGTCACCGCAATATATATTTACTCACTTACTAATCTTTATATATTATTTCTCCTAAAATCTATACATTAATATCTAATTTAAGTAACATTTGCTCTTAAGTTAAATATATTGATATATTTTGATATTTTTTTACGGAAATGTGATAACACAATATCATTTCCTTCTTTGTTTTTATTTCTTTTAAAATGTTTTTTTATTACTTAAAAAAGATAATTGAATTGGATTGAATAATATCCAACCTCTGTGGTAGACCCATGCTAATCAAGTGTAACATAGAAAGACACCAAAAAAAAAAAACTATTTTTTGCCATCCACGAACTTATTATCCCTGCCAACGGTTTCACATTTTGATTCTAAGAAGAACGTGCATTTATATTGTATTATACAATTGAAGTGATGTTGTTTTTCTTATTTTTTATTCTCTTCTTTCTCTTTATGTTTTGATTTGAGGAAGTTGTCTTTTTGTTTTGTTTTGTTTTTGCTTTGTTTCTTTAAAATTCGTTCTTCGTCTTATCGCTTATATGTCATAAGCATGTTTTATTTCGTCGTTGTGAATGAGTTCTTTTTAACCGATTTTTTTTCACTCTTATTCGGTTGTCGTCAATAGATCAAGGTATAAAAAGATTTCATTTCCGTAATTTTGTCCTTTTTGTATGTTTTTGTTTTGTTTTTGTTTTTTGATATGAAATTGCGTAACGTCTTGAGAACAGTATAAATTTAAAGTAGATCAGATCAAAAGCTGCATACCAAACTGTGACTGTTCGAGATATTTGCAAGATTCTATAGTTATGGATCACAATTAAATACCGACAGAGATCAATTATAGAGAATAACTCAAAGTAATCGTATTTATTTCTTTAACAGTTAAACAAGCGTTCTCACATCACAACACTGAATTCTCCTAGACAATTAATGTTTCAACATTTTTGTGACTTCCTCGTAATCTGTCTGCGTGATGAAACGTTGCATCGGAAAGTGAAATCTATCATAATATTATGTTATTATGGTTTTGCAATTCCGATGCGGGACGAAACGAAACGTCTGCGAAAAAGTGAACATGATTCAACACGCACTCCAAAGCCTTGTCCCTAAACCATTAATTTGCTGTTGAACTCAGGCAAAGCGTGAATTAAACTAAAACCAGTTGACTCAACAGCTCCGTGAGCACGGTTGTAAAAGTCACAGGTGACTGACCTTTATGATAGCCTGCATGGATTGAAGGTTTGCAGTTTGCACAAGTTCAATGCTAGCAGATTTAAAGCGATGGACTAGAAGCTGTGATTGAATAACGCTTCATAACAGTCTGATTGGTTTGAAATGGTCCACATGTGGTCAGCTCAGTTCAGGATCATAATAACGCCTTTGTTGATGTACAATAAGTTATTATTCCATTCATTCTATCTGAGCAATAAAACAAAAAAGTTTTAATCGCCCTATTTCTTTATCACATTCAGTCTAGCTATCTCTATCTCAGCTGTCTCTATCTTTTCTGTATGTATGATATATGTGTCTGTCTTTGTTTAAAAAAAAATTATTTTGTCTGTCTGCCTACCTGAGTGACTCCTCTTGCATCTGAGCTCTCTCTCTCTCTCTCTCTAGCTCTCTCTTATTATTATCTCTCTTATTATTATCATTATCATTCTCTATTATTCTTATTATTATCTCTATTCTCTCTTATTCTCTCTTATTATTATCTTCTATCTATCTATCTATCTATCTATCTCTCTCTGTCTTATTATTATTATTATGTCTCTGTCTCTTCTCTCTCTCTTCTCTCTCTCTTATTATTATTATTCTCTCTTATTATCTATTATTCTCTCTTATTATTCCTTTTCTAAAGATATCTCCCCCTTTCGCTGTCTCTATGATTGTTTATCAGTGTTTGTCTTTGTTCTGTCTGTCTGTCTGTCTCTGTCTCTGTTTCTGTCTCTGTCTTTGTTTCTCTCTCTCTGTCTCTTCCTCTGCCTCTGTCTCTGTATGTCTGTCTCTGTCTCTGTCTGTCTGTCTGTCTGTCTGTCTGTCTGTCTGTCTCTCTCTCTCTCTCTCTCTCTCTCTCTCTAGATCTCTCTCTCTCTCTCTAGGTGTCTATCTCTCTCTCTCTCCCCTTCTCTCTCTGTATAGTCCCTCTCTCTTCTTTCGCTGTCTCTATCTGTTTGTTTATCGGTGATTGTCTTTGTTTGGTCTGTCTCTGTTTCAGTTTCTGTCTCTGTTTCTGTCTGTCTGTATCTCTCTGTTTCTCTGCCTCTGGCTCTGTCTGTATGTCTGTCTGTGTCGCTGTCTCTGTCTCTGTCTCCGTATCTGTCTCTGTCTCTGTCTCTGTCTCTGTCTGTCTGTTTGTCTGTCTGTCTTCTCTCTCTCTCTCTCTCTCTCTCTCTCCTCTCTCTCTCTCTCTCTCTCTCTCTCTCTCTCTCTCTCTCTCTCTCTCTCTATCTCATCTCTTGGAGAACTATAAACTTCAACATATGTACTGAAATTTTACCTTTGGTTATTATCTTCAATGATACAGATTATGAAGTGTTTCAGCTACGTCCCCGAAATGTGTTTGGTTGGACCGTTCATTGCCAATTTTTAGATGAAGCAGTGCTTGATGTAAAAACTTTAGTCCAGAAATTGACGTTAGAAGGCCATATAGCAGTTTTGGAGGCCACGATACTGCTACAGTGGAAAGACGATGTCCAGCTTTCACATCCTTTCGGCGACAAACATGACGGCAACTCACCAGATCAATTAACATACCTTAAGTATAAATATTCGGGAATCATACCTATTAGAGAAATGATGTCGAAAATAGATTCTATAACTAAAATAAACCTAGACAATTGAAGATTAACGTTCGGAATTTAAGAACGACAAGGTGTTAGCAATAATGTAGAGAGAGTGAGGAGAGAGAGAGCAGACTTAGAGATAGAAATGGACAAAAAGATGTACAGAATCGCAGCCAAGAGATGGACATAGAACCAAGGGAAACCACCGACAAGTTGGCATGGAGACAGAAATAAATAATGGGTGAAACGAGAAGAGGACAGCCGGGAAAAACCCACTGGAAGGCATCGTCGAGGGCTACAATCCTACAGAGACTAGCAACAGCAACATATGAGGTCATGGTTTATCACCTAGTTCTATAGGCCTAAGACAATGCATTGCTTAGTGTAGCTTTTCTCAGAACTTTTTTTCATTCTAGTTGATCATAACGTTTATACACTGCTTGATTTGTTTTGGGTTTACATTTAAAAAACACCACCATTTCACTCCACCGAGTTCCTCATATATACACAAAGGAATACCATATAGATAGATATGTGGATAAACAGGGAAACAGACAGATACATTTTTTGTTTGATTTGATTTACCCACATCCACAACTAAGGTGATCTCGGGGTTTTTGGTAGGATTTTTAATTTTGCCCGGACTGCCCTGTAAACAACCACGGGGTC
>JAXRKP010000132.1:200000-205000 GCA_037039925.1 Doris montereyensis | reverse complement strand
TTGTTTTAATTAAAGACATGTAGTTAGCTTGGTCTACAGTGACAGTATCGTTATTTTCATCCTCAAAGAAAGAAAGGCCCAACGACCGTTGAGCTCCCCATGCAACACCATACACTATCAGGCTATGAAGTATCATTTCACTGGCAATGTTAAATTTAATTAGCATCACCCTGGTAAACATTCGGTTTTCTATTGCTATTAATGAGATGGCTAGACGGAAATGCGACTCATCAGCGTCACTGAACCAAACGTGGTCCAGCCAATCTTTAGTGCGTGTGATTTGTTCGAGAAATCAACCTGGCTAGCGTCAATGTCACTAGTCCATCAGACCTGTTTTACTGGGATTACAATGATAAGGTTTTATTGAAGGTCTTATTTTAATCGTCTGTAAGTAGTTGATTTCCCCATCCTTAACTGTTGTGATCGTGGTAGACACGACTGCGTTGGCTCTTGTTCGATTGATTTTGCACACGGTCAATGTTGTGATCTGTTATATCATATCATATCTATGTGTGTGTATATCTTTTTTTCAGAGACTATATAGGTCCTATGACCTTTAAATGCCCCATATATCTCAAAATAATCATGGAGTTTTAAAAATGATTGAACATATAGTAATCAATAAGAACAAAGCACATTCACACATCATACAAATATTTTAAATTATAGAGCTTCATACCAATGGCATTTTTAAAGAATTAATATTATTTGCATTTTTTGTTTTGAACAGTAATTTATTCCATAATTTGACTGTTCGTATAATGAAAAAAAATCTCACAGAAGTAGAACTTCCTGTAATATAAATCTTAAATCTATCTGCAGTAAAATTCACATGAGAATATTTTAATTAGATTATTTATAATCAATACTATCTATTTTATGAACAATTTTATAGAATTGAATACGATCCCCCGTTTTCTTCTGTATTTTAGTGAGGGGAGTCGGTCTGGATCACAGTTAAAAAATTGACATGCGTGACTTTCTTTGTTCCAGGTATTATATTTTTGTCCTTGTATTTATCCCAATGTATGTAAGTGAAGATTATTGTGTTAAAATCTTATGGCTATTGATCGCGTTGTTGAGAAGCTATTGACAATTATGATGGTTCCGTTTTTCTCCTCCGACACATACTATTTTATCGATATCCATGATTGTCTTTGTAGCTAAGCCGCAGTGTTTTGAGATGTTTATCATGACGACACTAGTTCAATCCCTATGGCTGGTACAGGTGTGCGGCGGATGGGGGGGGGGGTTCACAGCGTTGTAATCCGTTTTACGAGTTAGAAAAGGTACTTCACTCCTACTTTCCTCACTTGTCTCAGATGTGAATGAGTACCCAGCTATAGGTTGAGAAAGATTTTGTAAGAGTGTTAGTCCCAAAAACCTTACAGGCTTGTTTACTGTATGCTCCCCGGGAGTTGAGAAGGACTTTGAATGAAATGGCCTGCTTGGGGGGATAAATGATGTACAGTTGGTGAGCCTGCACTCGTGCGGGGATAAGGACGATAAATCCATCTTTATTTTTATTTTGTATTTTGAGCTTTATCAGTTTTATTATCATTTAAGAGAATTATCATAAGAATGTGATTATTATCAGAACTACATTATATTATAATTATTTTTATCCTTCCTATAGTAGCAGAATACTTAGTATTAGTAAGTGCTAATCATCGGAGTAATGAAAGTAGGCGTGGATGTCAGGAAACAAAACTCTGTTTGGTAGAGGACAGGTGAAATCATAATTATAATTATATCATGTCTCCTCTCATCGCAATGTAACCGAAGAGAAGGCCGCCTTTTTCCCTATCACTGACTCAGATCTACCAAACCGACAGGAGGCATTAGGATACGTGTTACGTAGGCCCACTACTGACATGGTTTATCCATATATTATTTTCCTTATGAAAATTACTAAGATAAAGAATGTGGTGTTTCGTTCCTCAATTCGGTCAAAGTAAAATCACAGAGTTACCGTTCTTTGTGTCAGATAATGAGGAGGCCTACGTCGATGTTGACAGCTTTTTATGGCTCATGTCGCTGTTTAACCTAGAAAGACATTATTATTGTGAGCGTATTTTGAGACAACCTACACATTTCTTTCTTTTCGCTTCATTCTGGAACTTGTTGGTAATAAATCTGCCACTAGTCCAATGATAGTATATCACTCTAGATTGTAATCTCTCTCTCTCTCTCTCTCTCTCTCTCTCTCTCTCTCTCTCTCTCTCTCTCTCTCTCTCTCTCTCTCTCTCTTGTTCGTCCCTTTGTTGAGTTCTGTGGGTTAACTGATATGTTAGCATGAGAGCCACCGGCGAAGAAACGCGGTCACGACACCGATTACAAACAGCTGATGGTGGTGGGAAGCGATGAAAACAAAGTTGATAAAGGAAAGATAAGCGTAACTTAATTCCACCCCTACTGCTGCTGTAGCGCTAGAAACGTCGTAAAAATGTAGTAGTATTCCCTTTTCCATTCTTTACCACCGTTGATTGCTACGGATGCGCTTAAGGGGGGGGGTGTGGGGGGGGGCTGAAGTGATTTTTTTGCTTTTGAGTTTAGGTTTTTGCTTTAAGTATGTACATGGGTAAGTGTCAAAATACAGTCATCCTATATCATTAAAAAGTTTGTTGCGTTCTTGGTTGCCACAGAAACGACTGCCATCTTGGATTTTGACTCAATCTATCTCCTCCCTTAGTTATGAATAAAATCACCCAAAACCTGTGCATTCAATATCCAAAGCTTTTTTTTGATATTTTGGATAGTTTTTGTTTATGAATTTTTAAAATAATATTATATATCGTGAATGTACAAAAACGGCGTTTTTATTACAATTTTTTTTTATTTCTGTAAAAGTTTACAACATATAAAAAAACGACGTCATTCTATTAACAATGACAAAAGGAACCTGTGTGCCAAATCTAATACAAATCGTTCGGTAAATGGCGGAGGAGATAGAATTTTAGTGTGGAAAAACCACTTTTTGAGAAAAATGCAAGTAAAAAAATCAACAGAAAATAACACAATTACAAAGCTTCAGACGGGTTTCTCTTGTTGTAGCAGCCCCCTTACTCTTTCGACAGTCTCTGGCATTGCCACTTATGTAAATAGGATTATAAATCTAGGTTTAAATGTGCACTGTTGTGAAAACAGACGTCGAAATGACCAGTTTTTTTTCTCCTATGCTTGTGTGCGTGTTTACATACACACTGACGCGCAGCGCCTCTTATCACACAGCGACGGTAGACGCGCAGATCGCCGTTGGCAAACCAGGTAAAATATCGTGTGCTGCCACATTTGGCCATTAACCGCCAATATATGGGTTTTTACTGCCATCTTCTCAGTCAGTGTTGGGGTAATTTACGTCAAAATTTTCACTGTTTTTACCTATCCTTGCCTACAAAATATTTTCTAAAAAAAAATTATACGTTATATGGACAATTTTCTGCCAAGAACTTGTAGATAAATGATCGTTCTACCCGAATATGCAATAAACACAAAAATCAACGTTTTGGTCCAAAACTCGCCAGTCCAGGTGGAAAAATCAACGTTTTGGTCCAAAACTCGCCAGTCCAGGTGCCTTCCCCCCCCCCCGCCCCCCCCCCCGTTTAAGCGTATTTGTGACAATGCACTTTTACCGCTCTCAGCCAATCAAGACCTTATTTAAATTGGGACTACTTAACACATCATCTGTTTTATTGAAGTGTTTGGAAGAAACTACACAGACATGCCGGTGTTCACCTAGTCTCTGCCACCAGGGGTCGCGGGGGGACTTCAAGCATACTATGTCATCACTCCCTGCAGTTATTCTAAAATAGCATGTGTGACATTACCAGTATAATTTTTCGTCGGGCAACAAACGAGAAATAGCTACACGCTTTTACATCTTCACACAGGGTGGTGTCTGAAGGACAAACAGACAGGAGACAAACACTGTCCAAAGTGAAGGACATGACATTGAATAATATAAAAGCCCAATAGGAACAAAGACGAGACAAATATACACTATTAAGTTTGAACCCACAACGTCTGCGTCGGCACAGCAAAGAGAGGGCGGGTAGAGAGGAGAAAAATCACGAAAGGGAAGATTTATTATCATTATTATCATCACTATAACTATTGTTAATAATACTATTATTATTATGATTATTATTATTATTATTATTATTATTATTATTATTATTATTATTATTATTAGTAGTAGTAGTAGTAGTAGTAGTAGTAGTAGTAGTAGTAGTAGTAGTAGTAGTAGTAGTAGTAGTAGTAGTAGTAGTAGTAGTAGTAGTAGTAGTAGTAGTAGTAGTATCATTATTATTATTATCGTCAACTTCATTATTATTATCATTATTATTGTTATTATTATTATTATTATTATTATTATTATTATTATTATTATTATTATTAGCATTATTATTATTATTATCCAGGCAGTGGACAGGTAAGCACGTGTACGGTGATTAGGCGGTCCCGCCCTCAACGAGTCTCCTGCTGCCTTGCAGGCGGGTCTTGGTTGACCAAAGGCTAAGAAAGTCAACCCTGACATAAAATAACAACCTGCTGCCTTGCGGGCTGGTTATGAGCAAACAAAGGCTAAGGGAGTTAACCCTGACAGAAAATAACAAGGCCCGGTAAGGGGCCTCAACGTGGAAACCCCACCATCTACCTAGGGTACAGTGGGTCAATCGCCTGCTTATCCAAAACCAAACGAATTCAAAGAAATATATATAATGATATACCCAGCTTGAACTTTCGAAGACGACTCTGAAAAGAGCACGGACTGTGATTTTTGGAACATGGAATGTTAGGGCAATTTATGGAAAAGAGTTAGAATTAGCTGAAGAAATGGAAGGGTTCAAAGTGGACATTTTGGCTATTGCAGAAACAGAGAGGAAGGGACAGAGAATGGAGAATGTAGGACCAAATCATACTTTGGTCTTCTCGAGAATGGATGTCGGAGATGGAGCTGGAGCGGGAGGGACCTCCTAATGCATAGGGGGCAAGACATC
>JAXRKP010000132.1:182500-192500 GCA_037039925.1 Doris montereyensis | reverse complement strand
CTGATTTTGATTCATTCACAGGCGAGCCTATAACCTTGGTCAAAGACGTCTCGGTTGAGGACACTAAAAAGATTATTCTCTCAAGCCCAAACAAATCTTGTATCCTTGACTCAAAAGAAACATTGCTCTTAAGACAGTGTTTGGATGAACTTGTACCATATATTACGAAAATAATTAATCAATCACTGACTGCGGGAACTGTTCCTCAATAGTTCAAAACAGCTATTGTGAAACCACTATTGAAGAAAAAGGGCTAGATAGTGAAAATCTAAAAAACTATATGCCTGTTTCTAATCTGCTATTCATTAAAAAAAATATTGGAAAAGGTTGTTTTATATCAAATATCAACCCACATCAAGAAGAATAGTCTTTAAGAATGTTTTCCATCAGCATTCCGTGCTAATCACAGTAAGGAAACAGCTCTCTTGAGGATCGTAAATGACCTATTGCAAATTATTGACACAGGAAAGACCACAATCCTAAGCCTTCTTGATCTGTCGGCAGCGCTTGATACGATTGATCACGAGGTTCTTCTCGCGACTCACTTTTGGCATCTGGAGTTATTCTGAAATGGTTCTCATCTTATCTATGTGAGCGAAAACAAGTAATTTCAATTAGTAACTCCACCTCCACAGAACATCAAATTCCTTTCGGTGACCCTCAGGATCGGTTCTGGGCACAGTTCTGTTTGTTCTATACACAACACCGGTGGCTAATTTTTTTCGGAAATATACCTTATTGTATCACATGTATGCAGACGACACTCAAAAATATAGTTTGTGTCTTGACTCAGATGTGAAACAAAAAATTACCATCTATGAAAACTGCAATGAAGAAATAAAAACATGGATGTCGGTGAATACGCTAAAATTAAATGGCGACAAGACCGATGCGCTCTTCATTGGTAGAAAAAAAGAACAGGCATCATACACATGGCTATAACATATGCATTGAAAACAACAACATCCCACTAATGTGGAAAGTGAAAAATATGGATGTAATACTCGACAGTGAATTATCAATGAGCAAATAATAATATATCACAGAAATCAGAAGGAACATAACTTACACCTTAAGAAACACCAGCAACATTCGGCAATTGTTAACACCTGATTCCTGCAAAATAATTGTGATCACATTCATTCCTTGTTAATTGAATTACTGGAGAACTAAACCGAGTTCAAAAGCTCCAGAACTACGCTGCCCGTCTTGTACTGCAGAAAAAGAAGAGGGATGACGCCGCACCATTGCTCCAAGATCTGCACTGGCTCCCAATGTTTCATCGTGTGCAGTACAAGGCGGCATCCATAGTATGTAAATCTCTAAACGATGTGGCGCCAGCATAATATAATTATCTCAGCGATTTGCTGTATCGCCACGAGCCATGCAGACCACTAAGGCCGGTGAAGAACGACCTTCAACTCAACATGCCGCGCTGACGTTCAAAAGCTGGTGAACGCAGCTTCCAATATTTTGGTCCCAGGGTGTGGAATGATCTCCCCAATAACGTAAAGTTATCGCCATCTCTGGAGGTTTTCAAGAAGCGTTTGAAGACATACTTATTTAGAAAAGCTTTTAATGTTTCTGATTAGAGCGTATCCTTTAACAATGTATTTTTTTCACTTTTCCATGTGGTTGTGTGCGTAGTAAGTAATTTTATTTTATTTGTATTTTTAAGATTGTTTTCAATATTATTGTTTTTTTTTAAAGTTATGCGCCCAGAGCTCTATATATGAGAAGTTGGCGCAATATAAACGTGCATTATTATTATTGCAATTGTTAATTTTATTATTATAATTATTATTATTATTATTAATTATTATTATTATTATAATTATTATTATTATTATTATTATTACTATTATTATTATTATTATTATTATTATTATTATTATTATTATTATTATTATTATTATTATTATTATTATTATTATTATTATTATTATTATTATTATTATATTATTATTATTATTATTATTATTATTATTATTATTATTATTATTATTATTATTATTACTATTATTATTATTATTATTATTATTATTATTATTATATTATTATTTATTATTATTATTATTATTATTATTATTATTATTATTATTATTATTATTATTATTATTATTATTATTATTATTATTATTATTATCATTATTATTATTATTATTATTATTATTATTATTATTATATTATTGTTATATTATTATTATTATTATTATTATTATTATTATTATTATTATTATTATTATTATTATTACTATTATTATTATTATTATTATTATTATTATTATTATCATTATTATTATTATTATTACTGTTATTATTATTATTATTATTATTATTATTATTATTATTATTATTATTATTATTTATTATTATTATTATTATTATTATTATTATTATTATTATTATTATTATTATTATTATTATTATTATTATCATTATTATTATTATTTATTATTATTATTATTATTATTATTATTATTATTATTATTATTATTATTATTATATTATTACTATTATTATTATTATTATTATTATTATTATTATATCATTATCATTATCATTATTATTATTATTATTATTATTATTATTATTATTATTATTATTATTATTATTATTATTATTATTATTATTATTATTATTATTATTATCATTATTATTATTATTATTATTATTATTATTATTATTATTATTATTATTATATTATTGTTATTTATTATTATTATTATTATTATTATTATTATTATTATTATTATTATTATTATTATTATTATTACTATTATTATTATTATTATTATTATTATTATTATTATTATTATTATTACTGTTATTATTATTATTATTATTATTATTATTATTATTATTATTATTATTATTATTATTATTATTATTACTGTTATTATTATTATTATTATTATTATTATTATTATTATTATATCATTATCATTATTATTATTATTATTATTATTATTATTATTATTATTATTATTATTATTATTATTATTATTATTATTATTATTATTCTTTCGTAGTTCAAATGATGTGTCGAAAGTCAGGCCGATCTAAAAAAAAACGTATCTAAAAATGCCGTAAAAATTCAAAGAATCGATAGTGAGCTTATTTTAGGATATCAATATTGAGGGAATGAAGGGCTGCGTCCATTAACAATAAACTAGATGGATTAGATTTGTTCAATTATGGGCAAAAATGGCCTTCTCAGGACCCCCCGCCCTTAATAGGTATATCTCCATTCGTCCTTGATGCCATCGGGTGTTAGCATCGGCTGTGGAATAAAACGTGCGAAAGCTTATCATCCTGTCCAGGAGGTCGTGTATTAAGTATCGCCTGTTCCCACTTTAAAAAATCGGACTAAACTCCGACTCTATGGGTCTCGATGACCTTGAAGGAGTTTTGCTGTTCCTTCATAGTATGTGTGTACTGATACATAAACAGGCAAGGATCTAAACGCTGAAAGGTGTATACTTAGAATATTACTACCAGCACAACTATTCTCAAAATGATTAATGACCGTCTCTTCTCTCATGTGTTTGTGTCAACCTATTTGTCATACTCATGACGTCATTTTTTATTCACCGAGTGTGGTTATCATGTTAGGAAAATTTGAACTAGTTTAAGAAAAATGAGTGCATCCATACATAATCATGAAATCACCGCCATGGTGGACATATTTTTATTCGGAACAAACCAACTATCCATCTTTCCTGAATTTCTGAATATACAATATATAGGCCTACGCTCTACATTATAACCTGATGTCACAGTGCTCTGAGGTTCGTATATGAGAAAAAAGCATTTGCAAGTTTTCTATAGATTGTGTGTGCGCGTACGTGTTTGTGTATGTGTGTATGTTTGTGTATGTGTGTGTGTTTGTTTGTGTATGTGTGTGTGTGGGGGAATTTATGTGTATATAGAATATAGGAGTGCATTGACGAAGGGGTGGAATGTGCATTAAATGTGTCTACTGATCTTAGGTAAGCTTGTGTATTGCATTTTATCCTCATTGGTAATATATAGGAAATTCTCAGAGGACTTGTGCACGGGGAATAACGAGACTTGAAGTACGGTAGTGATTTCTTTGTAGATTTCGTAATAAACAACCAAGGTAAAATTATTATTTTTAAATGTCAAAGCCCAAAACATAGCTTAGGCTGACTGGGGTGTGGGAATTGATATTAACGCCAAATCTTCAAGTATAGGATCGAAAGAAAACCTTAAAATATGATCCTCTGTTAGTTTATTTATGTAAAGTTTTCGTATTTGAATCAACCATTAGAGGTAAAAACCAGGCTTTCAGTGCATCCTTTGAACGTTTGTCCAGACAGTCCTTCAAAAACACTCCAAGTTTATTTTACGTGCAACACTTGTTCACGAGAACTTTCATATTTTCGTTCATCTGTGATTCCACTAGGTATTTGATTGGGATGTGAGGTGGAGAAAAAAACATGCACGTTTTGGGATTCGATATACAATCTCCGACTTACGAGACAACAAACACAGGATCCCACAGCTACACGAGCTCCTTTTTAAAAAAGCATATGGTCACACCATAGAACCAAACGTAGATTTAAGAATAAATCGTGGAAAGCTTTAGCATCTGGAAGTTAAAACGTATTTCCCATTTTGTTTTAAAATTAAATGTGCCTCCTTTCCTCACCCTAGTAGACTATAAATTAAACTCGTAATCATAATGATAATGGGGGAACAATGGCCAATGAAAATTGAAGATCCAGTGTATACGTTTTGTGAACGTAAAGATTTCCTTGGCGCCTTTAGCCTAGGAGTAGTCAAGACAAATCCCAGCTCATGCTCATCGCCAAGATCATTTTCCCACCGTGGACGTCGATCGAGCAAACAAAGAACCAACCATTAATTTCATTGGTCAGTATCACTGTGTGAAGACACCTTTACATCCAACTTCGAAATAGCTTGCGTTAAACGCGACCGTATACGTAAATATTTATGACGACTGTGAGTATGCTTTCTTAGTGTACTGTTTGTTTATAATACCCCCCCTCCCTGACTAGTCTTGTTATGCTCCCTGGTTTTGGCGCGTTATTCTGTTTCCAGCGCAATCCATCAAGCGGTCTGACAATTCTCACTGCTGCTGGTCATTTATCAGGAGATACAGCAGATGGTGTTGATCTGGTGCGTCCAAAAACAACACCAGACAAGTCCATTCAGCCACGTCTCGTCCACTTCTATCTAACCGACTGGACGGTTATTATTGCAAGGTGGAATTGTACTAAAGCTGTGGTCTCGTGTCCGATACTCTCTGACTCATCGCAAATTGCCAGTACGAGTAGATGGCCCAAACATGTTGATTTGAAACCTACTCGTATTTTGCTTGTAAACAGCATCGTTATAAACTCCAGAAGCAAAATACATATTTTCTATCGTTTGAGGTGAGCAATGTGATTGTATTATTCATGGTAATACAGATGATATATTATTATTATTATTATTATTATTATTATTATTATTATTATTATTATTATTATTATTATTATTATTATTATTATTATTATTATTATTATTATTATTATTATTATTATTATTATTATAGGCCTCTGGATCTAAATCTAGACATCTAGATATAGGTATATTTATAGACAGATCCATATTTCGTCTATGTTCATCAAATTAACTAAAATCAACGTCGTGGAATAATATAATAATAATATATCTAATAGAAGTATAATATTAAGTTGACAATTATGCCGATCGTTTGGATTCAATTGGGGTTTTTTCCTTCTGTTCTTTTTTTAAATTTCGTTGTTTGCAAAGCCACGGGTAGGCGAAGTGATCGTCATGTTTGAAACTTGATATGAAAAACCAAACTACAAAGAGGTCATGGTCACCATCAAATAATTTTGCTTCATTATTATGACCAGATAATGAATTAAATGTGAAATGTCAAAGCCATCAACGGCTACATAATGACATTTGTGGTCTTGACCTTATAACCCTTCCCTACCCCTTTCCTTTTACCCACCCCTCTTTTGTATTGTGTTTCAGAGCGTCATTAAATCTTGTGTTTCAGAGCTTCATTAAATCAATTATTGTTTGTTTTGTTACTGGTGATTTTTGAAATTAGCAGAAGTAGTACTTCATTATGTTCCATGAGTAGTGTTGTAGTTTCGCTAATGAAATCAGCTTTGAATGTCCTTGTGAAAAAAACAGGTGTGTAGTTACTATAGTGTTATTCACATTACAATTGTTAATGATGATGGTGATGATGATGATGATGATGATGATGATGATGATGATCTGGTGTAAGTAATGATGATGTTGACAAGAACGCTGATTTTTCGATCGGCTTCATTGTATTTTCTGTTGTTGTTGATGTTGTTACTATTGTTAGGAAAAACGTCTGCCTCCTAAAACTGGCCATAACAACCACACCGATATAGTTGTGTTTTCTATAAAAGCTAAATTTGACTGATTTTGTTTAGATTTATACCATGACTAGTCGTTGTTGTAATCGTTTTTCTTTAACGTGAATCTGACTTCGCTGGTATTTCATTTCTATTACAATATTTCACAACTGAATGTGTGATTTTTCTATTGTTTATATACTGACACTTTTCAAAGATGTGTGGGTACTTTTACAAAACGACAGATAAAACCAGATCAAAAGCGCTGTCCTCAAAAGAAGAATAATTACGGTATTTTGTAACTGGCTCATGCCACCCACGTATGGAGAGTAGACACGAACAACCCTCGCACCGCAATAACAACATAAGGCCGAAAACATATTAAATCCTTCATTCAGAAGCCCCACACATAAAGGCAAGTGAAGGATAAACAACAGTGATTATACTGAGCCCGTCACATTGCTGCTGTCTTATCACGTGTGTGGCAAGGCATTATGCCTTTATCGCCATTCTGAACAATGGTGCTTTCTGTGAAGCATGAGTTAGCGTTATCATTACATGTGAGGGAAGGGAGGAGAGAGAGAGAGAGAGAGAGAGAGAGAGAGAGAGAGAGAGAGAGAGAAGAGAGGAGGGGGGGAGAGAGATAGAGAGAGAGAGAGAGAGAGAGAGAGAGTGTGTGTGTGTGTTTATAACAATATTTAAAAATAATGAAATAGCGGAATCATGCCTAGAACCGTAAATCCTTCGCACCCAGTGATTTTTGACACAATTAAAAATTAACAGACGTTAGAAACAAACATGATATAATATAGTTAAACGAAAAACGTTTCGCTCAGAACGGATACAGTCGGATTACTTTTATTCGCCCAAAACGGATGACACACCGCATTCGATGCTTCTATATTATGGTTGTATACGAGCCATGTCCTATCTTTCTCCTTCAACTTGAAGCCTGCAGTCCACTTTCAATATGTTTTCGGCCTGACAACAACATTTAAACACCGAAAAGCACGGCGATAATACAGTGCGTCTAAAAAAGTAAAAAGTTCACCCGAACAAAATGCTATAACGTTTAGAAAAATCCGTCAAATTAAACAAAACATCACAACAGTCAACCCCATTCAATGCATAAACAGGGTACAAGATTAGAAATTGAAACCTGACTCCTAATGAAATAGTGAGGATTCTTTTAAAAGTATCGATCCTTAAAACGTTTGAAAATTGACATGATGAGCGAAGCCGATCAAAAGACCGAATGTCGAAACGGAACTCGCGGAGAAAAATACGTTTCTGTGCGGAAAATCAATAATGTGACAAATTTTGAAACAAACTGTGATAAAATCAAGCGTATGTAAATGAAACTGAAACTTAATTTTTTTCAATTTTTATTAAGATCAAAATTTGATTTAATATTTGATGTGCTCATAGTGTTTCTTGTCATTATTCAAACACTTCTGACTCCGTTTCTTGAAGTTTTGAAGTCACATCTTTACAGGTTTTGTGAGGGATATTAAGGATGCCCGTCTCCCTTGCATTCGCTAGTTGTTATATTATAGTTTCTGGTTTTCCTTCATACAACGTGGACTTGAAAAACACCAGAGAAAAATACAAAGGGTTCAAATCTGTAAAATTCGGGGACCATTCAACCGTGGCACGTTGACCGACCATACGATTATCGTAGGCCTCATTCAACCACTGCATGATCATGATCTGCTGAAATATGATAACACAGTAAGTGGACAGTACTGATGTAGATCTAAGGAATAAAAATAATAATAATTCCAATGGTGTATAAGACTACCAGTGACAGTGCTTTTATGCATGAGTAAGTTTGATAGTGCCTTTCCTTTATAACGATCCCTGCGACAAAGGAGTTGAAGACGAACAAATCTACTAAACTCGTCTTTTTATTTTGAATTATCCTGAGGAAAAACGCATGTTCTAGAAATTGGTTTCAATAATACATTTTTTATCGGGGATAGCAGTTTTGTTTTCTTTTTTTTTTTAATATACGTGAACAAATTATATTTTGAATATAGAAGTCAATTGTAATGTGAACTCGTGACGTAAACTCGTAATCATAATGAAATTCCCGACTTCATTTCTTTGTGCTGAAAAGTATGCTGTGTATTTTTCCCTCCCTTTCTCTGTGTCTGTCTGTCTCTCCTCTCTCTCTCTCTCTGTCTCTCTGTCTGTCTCTCTCTCTCTCTCTCTCTCTCTCTCTCTCTCTCTCTCTCTCTCTCTCTCTCTCTCTCTCTCTCTCTCTCTGTCTCTCTCTCCTGTCTCTGTCTGTCTGTCTGTCTGTCTGTCTGTCTGTCTGTCTGTCTCTCTCTCTCTCTCTCTCTCTCTCTCTCTCTCTCTCTCTCTCTCTCCCTGTCTCTCTTTCTCTCTCTCTCTCTGTCTCTGTCTCTGTCTGTCTGTCTGTCTGTCTGTCTGTCTGTCTGTCTGTCTGTCTGTCTCTCTCTCTCTCTCTCTCTCTCTCTCTCTCTCTCTCTCTCTCTCTCTCTCTCTCTCTCTCTCTCTCTCTCTCTCTCTCTCTTTCTTTCTCTCTCTCCCCCCCTTCTCCTTTCTTCTCTGTTATTTCTTATTTTAAAAGTGCATTCCGACTTAAGAAAAAAACAAAACAACGACCATACATATCCGTCTGAGAGACACAAAGACATCTGTTGAAAAAAAAACAAGATTTGTTTTATCGTTGTTTACTCCGATGGGTACCAGTAAGTAAATTTCAAGGAAACTCCTAAATCTCCCAGGCAGTACCAAAACAACATCTATTTTTTACTTATGGTAAGACAAAAACTGGGTCAAATGGCTACGCATCGCGTCCGTCTACAGTTAGCTATAAAAAGGCAGAATCTGAAAACCTGGCACCATTGCCATCGGAACAAAGGGCGGTAACTTGAATTCTCTAAAAGTGTAAGTGTCTTGAATTTTGTATATTATGTTTACTTTTGCTGTTACAATTATATTTCATCGGTTATATATTTTGGTCGCATATAATTTTGACGTGTTTCTCTTAAGGATTTTTAGTTTTTTTAGTTTGTACCTGTGTTTAAAGATAAGTAGATTACAATGCTTAACATTTCTTTATTATCACGGCTCTTTTTCTGCTGTTTCTTTTTTTTCTCGTCTCATTTCTGTCATTCTTTCCTTGTTACATTTTCTTTGTTCTCTTTCTTTCTTTATTTCTCTTTCCTTTCTTTATTCTTTTCAGGGTTTATTAAAAAATCTATCTTCTTTTTTCCTTTTCTTTATATTTCGTTTCTTTCTTTCATCCTTCTTTCTTTTCTTCTTTAATTCCTTCTTTATTCCTTTATTTATTCATTTACCGGTGCATGATTCAACCTAGGTTGATTTTTTTAATACCATAATTGTTTATCTAAGGACTTATATCTTCTAGTTTTTTCCCATTTTGAATGTATTTTATCTCTTAACTGTATTGTTGGGTTGTTGTTTTTTACTCTATTTAACTCTGTGTGTTCTTGTGGATAATTATTTTTGTTTTTAATGGGGTTTTTTTTTTAAGGACGCGCTTGTTCTTCCAGTCAGTCTTCCTGTCTTTCTCCCATTGTCCCCTTTTTCATATTTTCTTTATTTTCTCTCTT
>JAXRKP010000132.1:127500-172500 GCA_037039925.1 Doris montereyensis | reverse complement strand
CTCCTGGATGCCCTGTCCTGTCATTTTCTGTTTCCTTCCAAAAAAGTTAAATTTCTATGCTTCAATGCCTCTTTTATATCTTCTTCCCACTTTCTCCGAGGTCTGCCTTTTGATCTTTTACCTTGGACTTTAGCACTATATACTGGTTTAGCTATTCTATTGTCATTCATTCTGTTTACATGCCCAAACCATTTCAATTGATTTGTTTCTATCTTAGTTTTATGCCATCTGCTTTAGTTTGATATCTTATGGTTGTGTTTCTGATTTTGTCTCTTTTAGTTTTCCCTACTACTCTTCTTAGATATTTCATTTCAGCTGCCTGTACTCTACTGTATCTACTGTCTAAGGTCCAGGTTTTGCTGCCATAGAGGAGAGAAGGACGCTAAATTGTATTGTATACTGCCATTTTGGTTTTTGTTGACAATTCTTGCTTACATACAAATGCCTTTCCTAGATGGTTATGTATTGCCCTTGCTTTTTGATTCTCTGACTGATTTTTTCTCTTAGTTTTCCTCTGAGTTAATTATTACTCCTAGGTAATTGTAGTTTTGAACTTGTTCTAAATTCTCCTGGCCAATTTAAGATTTTGTGTTTTAGCTTCCCTAGTTACTAGCAATGTTTTGGTTTTCTTTGCATTTACTCTCATTCCTCTTTTATTAAGTACATTATTCATAACGTTGATATTCGACTGAAGGTCTATTTCTGATTTTCCAAACAGAACTAAATCATCGGCAAATGAAAGCATTGATACATTTACTGGTTTGAGCTTCCACATACCTACATTCATTTTCTTCCTTTTGAGAATGCCTTTGCGATTGAATCCAAAATGTGATAAGCAAAAATAGGACTTAGGATACAGCCCTGTCTTACTCTCTTATATCTACATCAAATTCTGCAGATATGTTTCCAGCTACTCTTACTGCACAAGTTGGTTTATTGTAAAAACTTTTAATGGCTTCTATTAAATTTTTCTCTACATTGTGTTCTTTGAAGGAATGCCATAGTTCGCCCCCTCCTCACAGTGTCAAATGCCTTTTCTAAGTCAATAAAACACAGGTGCAAGTCAATGATTCTCTCAAGGAATTTTACTATTATTTGTCTAATTGTAAATATGTGGTCTTGTACACTTCTTCCTGGTCTAAATCCGCTCTGATGCTCTTCAATCTGATCCTCTACTCTTTACCTTAGTCTCATTTCCAGTATCCTGGCATATGCTTTTCCTGGAACGCTAAGTAATGATATCCCTCTATATTTTGAGCATTCCATAGTTGTTTGTTGCCATATTGCATGTAGTAGTTTGTCCGCCTCTCTCCCTTGGTTTTTATTCATTTCTGGATAAACTTGAGCTGCTCCTGGGGCTTTTCCTAATTTCACTTTTCTTATAGCAGTTTGGAATTCTTCCATTGATATATCTACATCTTCAGCTGTCTCCTTTGGATTACTTGTTACTCTTACTAACTGATCTTAAATCCTTTATTTCATACATTCTCGAGGGATTATACAATTGGGGAAAATGTTTTCTCCACGTTTCCATAATTTCGCTGTCTTCTTTCTTATTTCTCCTTTGACATTCTTAATTTGTCGCATTGGGCATGCTTTGGTCTTTCTCATGCTCTTCATTGCCCCCGAGAACAGCTTTTGATTTCCTTGATAGCTTTCTTGAAGTCTTTGTCCAAACTCTTCCCACTGTTCCTGTTTTGCTTTCCTAACTTCCCCTTTGGCGATATTTCTTTTATTCACATAATCTATCCTATCCTCTGGTCTCTTTGTTTGCAAGTATTTCTTCCAGCCATCTTTCTTTTCTTTGATCTTAGTTTTGACATTCTCATTCCACCATGCTGTTCTTTTCCCATCTCCTTTAATTTGTTTCCTACAACAGACCTCTTCAGTACAACTGAGGAGTGTTTCTTTATACAATTGCCACTTTTCTTCTATTGAGCTATCATTTAGATCCATCTGTCTTTCACTGATAAATCTTTTTATCCTAGATTGGTATACCTGTTTTACTACTGGTTTATTAGTTCCTCTATTTTGAGTTTAGTAGCTTTCTTCTCTTTTCTTTTCTGTTTGTTTTCTTCAGTCAATAATCTCATTTTTTGCAATCACTAAATGATGATCACTAAATATTTCTGCTCCTCTGTTTACTCTTGCATCCTATGTACTATAAAAAAAGGGAGATGCTAACTATTATGTAGTCTATCATTGACTTTTTCATACCTGTCTTCATTTACTCTTGTATATTTGGGGATATCTTTATGAGGAAAAATGTGTTGGCTATTTTCATGTTATTCTTTAGACAAAAATCTATTAATCTCACTCCATTTGGAGAAGTTGTTGTCTCTCCTTCTTTACCTATTACTCCTCCTGATGTTTCTAAATTGTTGCCTACTCTAGCATTTAAATCTCCTAAAAGCATTAGTTCCTGTTGGGATTTATGATTCTATACAGCTATTTGTAAATCGTTTTCGAAGATATATTTTTTCTTCTTTAGTTGCGTCTTCGTTTGGTCCATAAGCTATTAATAATTTAATTTCTCGTCCTTTTGGTTTAATATTTACCTCTAATAGCCGTGGGCTTATACATTGCCATCTTTCTAGTAGCTTCTCATGTCTTGTATGCACTAGGAGGCCTACTCCTGCTCTAGCTCTATCTTTGACATCTACTCCTGAGAAGATTAAAATATGATTCGGTCCTACATTTTCTATTCCTTGTCCATTTTTCTTTTGTTTCACTATTGGCCAAAATATCTACTTTGAATTTTTCCATTTCTTCAACTAATAGGGACTCTTTTTCCTTTATTGCCCTAACGTTCCATGTTCCAAAAATCACAGTCCGTATTCGTTTCCAAGTTCGTCTTCGAAAGATCAAGCCGGTTATATTATATTTATTTTTCTCTAAATCTGTTTGTTTTTGGATAAGCAGGGATTAGCCCACTGTACCTTAGGTAGATGGTGGGGATGCCACTCTGAGGATCCCTACCATGCCTTGTTTCTTTCTTTCAGGGTTAACTCCCTTAGATTTTATTTTCTGTCATTCAAGACAAGCCGGCCTGCAAGGCAGCAGGCTGTTATTTTCTGTCAGGGTTAACTACCTTAGCCTTTGGTCAGCCAAGACATGCCTGCAAGGCAGCAGGAGACTCGTGGAGGGCGGGATCATTTACTCCCCGTACAAGTGCCTACCTGTCCACCCCCGGTATTACACAGCCTTTGGATTGTAAATCTTGAAAATGAGATGGAAACTTAATTTATATTCAGAACTCCCATTTTGGTTTGGGATTGCTTGAGTCTTGTTGAAGGTACGAGCTCTACTGCAATTTAGTCTAATCTGATAGTATGAAAAACCAAAGAGGTCCTTTTATAGAATAAAGAATAATTGAAAAATGTTTACTTGCTCTGAAAATATATCCTACTATTCTTTCCAACTGTGATACAGAAAGTTTTATACCTCAACTTTAATCAAGTAAGATTCTATGTTGGACACACACACACACACACACACACACACACACACATACACTAGTATCAAAAGTATCAGAATACAACATCAGATCTATCATTGCCAGGATTCAAAGACAGGACTCTAAATCTGATAGTCAAAGCACTAGTCTACTAATGCCACAAATCCATGGTCTATTATTAGTTCGATTTGACTAAGAAAACTGTCATCCTTGACTGCATCTTTTCATAGCAGCCAAGGTGAAGCAAGCAGGCATCAGATTGCATCAAATTTCGTTTTTGTCTCCTACAGCTAAAATACTTGTTTTCATTCTCATTTCCCTAACCAATTTTAAAAATTGATGAGATTGTAAAACCCTCCCTCCCTCGCCCCTAAAACCCCCACTCCTCACAAGGCAATCTTATATCATGTCACAGTCCACTAGCAACCATCACCTCATATCCATGGCTCTTCTTCCCATCAACTACCCTTCACCCAACTTTTCCCCAGGTTATTCACAGTCATTACAACCACTGCCAAAAAAGATGAAGAAAACAAAATCACATCTCGATAATTTTTTTCCCAACATATTCTCTGACACATCGTTGTACACATATACAAGCAAAACGAATTTCACACGCTTTTTGAAAAAATTAGAAGACCATAGTCTCCGCCAAATTACACACTGCCAAAATGTATGATTCATCACAATGCTTGGCTTTTTCATGTAATCAAATTTTACAGTTAATTTCCCCCTCAACATGCTACAACGGCTAGCTTGACTTTGCCAAAATGAAACAGGTGTTTATAAGTCCGTCTTCAATTTGTTGCATCTAAGGAGTCAATTACTGTGAAAAATAAATTGGATAACCTCTTCTTGCTTCGCACGTTTTCCCACATACATTCCCTCCCCTAGTCAGCCGTCGACTGGTGTTACTCATGGTCTGCATGACAAACAGTCCAATCGCCTGTCTCTTTTGATCATGGAGAGAAAACCCGAGAAAATCATTGTGTCACTTTGACCCATGGAGATCTTACTCTGTATGATACGCGTGTCAACCATCTAAGGTGTCAACCAATAAAGAATCATTCCTAGTTGCCATATGTCTTTTCCATCCCACCTTATTGTAGTCTTAAGTGAGAGAAGAATATGACAGATCTATTAGAAGACGTTAGGCCTATTGGGTTTTGTCCTCAAATCAACGAACAACCTAATAAAATCAAAACAATTATCAAAACAAAAGAGTTTATTTCCAAAAAGAGAATGGCTATGTCACCAACGGGTCAAAACGCACCTTCGCCAATATGCCAAAATGCACATCTTTTTTGTCACCCATGGTCTTGCATTTTAGCGAAGACTACTGTAGTATTTAAAGGCAACATAATCTGGGTGTGCACTAAACTACTTTGGGATTTTTTCTTCGGCAAATCTTACACTTAACGTATTGCAAAAGTTTGGCCAAAAAAAAAAGAAGAGGAAAGAATTTGTTTATGGTATAATAGATAAAAACACGTCTCTTGATTTGTTAACAAGACTTCCATGATTTTCAATTACAGATCCAAGTTCACACTCCTGACGACATGCCCCCACCTGCTGAGGAAGGTGGCGCTGTTGGTGTGTATGCATATGCAACGTATAGTGTAGTCCATCCTGAAATGCAATTCTATGGCACACATAAATTTACTGGCACATACCCTTTGCCTGGATACAATGTCACTTTACCTGAAAATGGTGTACTTCCTATTGGGCTTGAGGTCCCAGACAACGCTACCTCCATTACTATTCAGGTGAGTCCTCTTCAACAGGTTTTTGTAATCGATCATGTACTATTCATTCAGCAAATTTTAAGAGTATTTATTACATTATTGGTATTGATAAAATGATACATACTAAATTTATGAAAGATCAATTTGATAAGAGCCTTTGCAGTGATGTTTCAATGAGTATGATATGCAGTGATGTTTCAATGAGTATGATATGCAGTGGAACCCTTCCAATTTGGGAAATCTTGGTAGATCGTAAACTTTTACGACATGCCGGGGTCCTGATTATCTGGGGACCTTGGGATATTGGTTTTTCCTCAACTGTTTGAGCTACTTAAACCCTTCTGTCACATAAAGGCAATCTCTGTAGCAGGGTTGTCCTGAAAAGGACTATGGGTAGCTCGGAAAAGAATTGTTTAAAGATGTTTTTCTTCATCTAAGTTAATTGTTTGACATAGAAACCAAATTTGGATAACAAATGAGTGTTGGAATATATAGTTAAAGGAAAAATAGTGATGATGATTAATGCAAGCCAGCAAAACATTGTCCTGATTTGTCGTGGACCTTTCCTATTTAGAGAGTAACATACATAGGAAATATTTCATTCCCTGGAATTTCTTCATGATTGACCGGATTTCCCGATTCCCTGGTTCTCGATTAGAGAGGTTCCAGTGTATTATTCATACCTGGGCTGCCTCTTTGACATATTACATGTTTAGAGATGCACGAAAGAGAGAAAAAGAGAGATGTATGAGAAATATCGTGCCTAACATAGCAAAAGCTTGGACGCTTAGTTTCAAAGCGTTAAATCATCAATTAGCTCAATAGAACATGTTTATTTATTGATACAAAGAACGGATTGTATGCGAATAAGATACTGTCTCATTTATTTATATGTTATTTTAGTATCCTTTTGCTCTTATAGTTAATGAACATCTAACATATTCCGACAAGAGAAGAATCATATGTTTTGTAGTCACTTCATACCATACCTTGTAAAGCAACGCATCATATAGTATATTTCCTTGAACATTGCATTGAATTGACAGCTTTCACCATAATTGACTTCTTACAAAGTTAGAAATGAACACTGTTGGTGCTTGTAAAAAAAAGGAAAGTTCCTTTAAGGCCAGCACAGCCCATAGAGCAGCCCATGGAACAGGTGATAATAATCACCTCCTGGGCTTAGGACGCAGATTTTACTCCCAAGTTAGTGCTGGTACCCATTGCATCTGGGTCGAGTGAAGAACATGCGTGTTATGCGTCTTTTCCAAGGAACACAACATTGGACCTAGCTTTCCTAGGATTTGAACCTGGAACCTCATGACCCCAAGCCTGGCGTCATAACCGCTTTTCTACTGACGCCACCGTTGGTGCTTAAGGAGACAATTTTTGCCCACAATCCATGCTCTTTGTGAACAGAGTTTTAATTCCAAAACTGTCAGGCTATCTCTCCACATTGCAATAATCTGTGGAATCTTTTGTTAACAGCAAGATGATGATTGTTTACAAAACAGGTACATTACAATGGTAGATCTGCCATAAAAACAGTCTCCAAACCTGACTCTATGAGTAACAACTACATGCAGTTGACACTGGAAAACAAAAAATTTGAAGGTTTGTATTATATTACTAATGTTTAATGATTTCACCATCCCATTCGTCAAAGCAAATAACAAATATATGATTTATTAATGGCCATTCTCTTGATAGTCATTAAGACTTGGGATGTTAAAATAGAAATAAAATAAATCAATGCAAAATAAATAATGATATTATTATGGACTTCTTTCAACTGATGTTAGGTTTCATTTCGGCACATTTGTATGGGTCTTTCAGAATTTCATAAATTTTATTAGAACCTTTTTTTAGTCATATTTGAGCAATATCTTCTCATGCCTATGATGTAAACACTAGAAATCACTTTTTAGAAATAGTTATAATGTCTGATTTTTTAGTTATAGAAAAAAAATCAGAAAGCAGAAGGAATCCTGAATAATTTCCTTCAATATTTTATACTCTTCAGCTGTTCAACTCTCTTGATCATTCTTTCATTCATCCAAAAAAATTTTTAATGGATACGATTAATAGGAGCACTGGTATCCTAAGATACTGTTCTTACTTACCTGAGCTCAAGGCCCAGTATGAAGAATAAAGCTGCCCCTTGAATGTTATTGAGTGAATTTCCTTCCATTATTCATGCGCAGATAGTCGACATAGCAACTAGTTTTGTTAAAATTGGACAAAATGCTTGGAATCTAAATATAAATCTACATGATATGTGCTTATTTAAAGATATAATGCTAAATGTCTGTTTTGGCAAAATTCAAAACGTGAGTTAATCTCCAAATAATACCTATAATTTGAGACATTCAGTAGTCTTTTGTTTTAAACCTGCTTTTTGGTACAATATTTTGGCAAACATGACATTATGACAGAGACGGGACCATTTTTTGTTGCTACACTATGTGTGAGAACTAAAGATCCAATGAAATTTGCAATAAACATAATAAGAAATGTAGGTCATCTCATTTTTCCTTTTATATCTCAATAAAGTTTGTGGTTAAATTCAAGAACATGCCCACTGACAGAAATACTCAAAAATTGAGTTGGTCAGTTATTATGAAAAATAAATCTAGCACCTTTAAAAAAACGTCTTTATGTATTCAATAATGAAAATCGATGTACACGTATACTTTTCCATGTTGGTGCAAGGCTGATAAGTAGATGTGGGTTTTTTTTAGAAACAGGATAGATTTGATAATTTTAAAAATGGTAACTTGTGACAAACATAGCAAGAAAGGCCTGTAATGAAATCTATAAATTGACCTAAAACAAAGCTCTAGATGTCTGCTTGCAGGAGATATAAGAAAAAAACATACAAAGATGAATGAGTGACTACAACACTCAGCACATATTTACAAAGTCTGTCCTTGATTTTTAAGGAATCAACAGATTGACCTGTCTAGACATAACATGATCACCAATACAAATTTGGAACATAATTTGTAGATAAACGAGATGGAGGAAAGGGTTAAAACATGCTTGATGTTTTTGCTTTTGAAGATTTCTATTTCTGAAAGTTTTTAGAATGTGGGACATAAGCAAAATAAACCTAGAATTTCTTGAGGCATGAAACTGTGTTACCATGATCAGTTTTAGTTTTTGAGCTTAGATAAAAGAAAACTATAGAAAATCTAGTAGGATTATTAGTATTATGAACAGCTATACTGAATGGGTTTAAGGAGGGGGGGGCACTTAGACTGGCGAGTATGGGAACAAACGGTTGATTTTCTGTTCTTTGCATATTCGGATAAAACGATCATTCATCTACAAGTTTCTGTCAGAAAACTGTCCATATGACGTATACATTTAAAAAAAAAATTTTTATAGGCTAGGGTAGGCAAAAACAGTCACAATTTTGATGTAAATTAGCCTAACACTGACTGAGAAGATGGCTGTAAAATCCCGTATATTGATGGCTAATTGTCAAATATGGAAACATTAAGGTCACCAGGCTTCTGCTGATACCGCTCGTTATTTCGGCCCATCGCTGTGTGACATAAATAGAGGAAAAAACTAAAAACTGGTTATTTTGATGTCTGTTTTTACAACAGTGCACATCTAAACCTACATTTATAATTCTCTTTACATTAGTAACAATGCCAGAGAATGTCGAAAGAGTAAGGGGGCTGCTACAACAAGGGAAACCGATCTGAGGCGTTTGTTTTGTGTTATTTTCATTTGACTTTTTTACTTGCATTCTTCTCGAAATGTAGTTTTTTCACACTAAAATTGTATCTCCTCCGCCATTTACCGAACAATTTGTATTAGATTTGGCACACAGATTCTTCTTGTCAATGTTAATAGAAAGACGTCGGTATTTTATGAATACTTGTAAACTGTTTGAGAATGTTTTTGTTGTTGTAATAATAATGCCGTTTTTGTATATTCACGCTATATATTATTTTTTTAATTAATTAAAAAAAATATCCAAAATATTTTAAAAACCTGACGTCACTCTTTAGATATTGAATGGAAAAGACGATCTGCAGAGGTTTTGAGTGATTTTATTCATAACTAACGCAGAATATATATTTTGAAAAGTTGGCTCAAAATCCAAGATGGCGGTCGTTTCTATGGGAACCACGGACGATACAAACGTTTCAATGATATAGGATGACTGTATTTTGACAGTTACTCATGTACATACTAAAATCAAAAAGCCATTAGAATTAGTTTGCAGGGTCAAAATATGTTTTTCGATTTGAATAGGTTGGTAGCTATGATACTCTGATCACTTTAACTGTACATTTTCCCATGAAAACAGCAGTCTTCATTATATTGATTGAGTAGAATATCTTTGTTATAGATGTTTTACCATAAATGTTGTTATTGTTTCTCATTTTTCCTAGCCTGGAGACCAAGCTTTATTGCGATTGCAAGGAACTGAGCCTCTTCAAACTGTCTCCTACATGGTAACGGACAAATTAATGCTTTTCATAGATATCAAAAGAACTTACTTTCATGTAAAGCTAATTTCAAATACAGCCATGCACCTACGGTATGATTAATCTTATCTTGAATTCAATTTTCCAGAAACAACCTTTCTCTTCTCCTCCCATGTCATAGGGTGTGCTTTGGTGTGATAATTTGTTGATTTGCAAAGTTATTTTAAGTATTTGGGACAATTATTTCTACCGGAAAGTTCCAAGACTCCATTTATAAAATGCGGACAACATACCCGACTTAAAATCACCACAATGTTCTTTGAACCAGTCATTTTGGGCTGCAATACATCACTGCACTCATACCACATCTGGGATTCAACAGCTATCTGGACACACTTCTTTATGCAGGTCAATTACTACTTGTGATTTGTCCTGGAACTTGTCCATGGTGTTACTGTGGCAACCTTTTAGTAAGAATTCCATCTTAGGGAAACACCGTGCCATTTCTTCCATCTTGGCCAAATGAATTTCCATCTCACGAATTGGTATTTCGATACTATGGAGGATTCAAATTGTATGTCATGCTTGACCAGATTTAAAAAAGAGGAATTCAGACAACATTCCACTCATGTCAAATGCGTGGACTGATGTGTTGCTGCCCATACTGACTACTTTGAAGTCAATGTGAGTGAACCTCATGTCAAGTATTTTATTCTGTATTTTATAGATTTATGTAGTCGGGGAACAATTTGCTTTCATCTAGTGAGTGAATATAACTGTATGTAAGGGTACAAAATTTGGATTTTTACTGCCTATCCATTAGGTTTAATCTTTAATTGAAGCAACATTCCAGCTCTATTAAAAGAGTTGTAAAGAGAACATGTTTTAAACAGTTGCATGCTCAAATTTCAACAGTACTGTGAATAATGTTATAACGCTAAGAATTGTAAGCATACTAACTTGCTTCATCCATAAGCAAAAATCAAAACGATGTACTCAAGCTATCATGCTCAGTAATTCATTATGTCTTCTTTTTATACCATTAGAATTATATTTAGTAGTAGTTTATCTTTGATTTTGAGATAATTTCTTTATAATAATATATAGACTCCCTTTATTGTTCCTCCTTCATCGCAAGTTCCTTTATCTTAAATTGTGTTTGCAATTTTACTTATCCTTTTTTAGAAACTTACTTGAAACTTGAGAAAAAAGATGTTTAAATTTTATTTGTACAGATTTTATCAAGAGGAAGCATTTTGTCCACTGGCAGTGTCGATGGTCAGGGTCAAGTGAACGTTGACTTTAATGTACCAGTTACGGCTGAGTTGGCTCCCACATCCCACCTTCTGGCTTATTATACTAGAAATGCAAATGAAATCATTGCTGACAGCATTGCTTTTAATGTTGATGGAATTTTCTCCAATGAGGTACAAAGAATTTCTTTGTTACAGTATTATGTTTTCCCTTTATCTCATTAAAAGAAAGAGATGATTAATAATTTTCTATCATTCTGAATGAAAGTAATTTGATAAGTGATTCATGTAAACACGATTTGATAATGTTGATTCAAGTTCACAATAGATGTAAATTTTGATATGCAAACTAGAATGAGAGAGTGAGTGAGACACAGAGAGAGAGAGAGAGAGAGAGAGAGAGAGAGAGAGAGAGAGAGAGAGAGAGAGAGAGAGAGAGAGAGAGAGAGAGAGAGAGAGAGAGAGAGAGAGAGAGAGAGAGAGAGAGAGAGAGAGAGAGAGAGAGAGAGAGAGAGAGAGAGAGAGAGAGAGAGAGAGAGAGAGAGAGAGAGAGAGAGAGAGAGAGAGAGAGAGAGAGAGAGAGAGAGAGAGAGAGAGAGAGCGCGAGAGAGAGAGAGGGAGAGCGAGAGAGAGGAGAGAGAGAGAGAGAGAGAGAGAGAGAGAGAGAGAGAGAGAGAGAGAGAGAGAGAGAGAGAGAGAGAGAGAGAGAGAGAGAGTGAGTGAGTGAGTGAGAGAGAGAGTGAGAGAGAGAGAGAGAGAGAGAGAGAGAGAGAGAGAGAGAGAGAGAGAGAGAGAGAGAGAGAGAGAGAGAGAGAGAGAGAGAGAGAGAGAGAGAGAGAGAGAGAGAGAGAGAGAGAGAGAGAGAGAAACTAGATAGATAAGTAGATTAATAATCATGTGATATATGGATTGATTGGCAGATAGATAGATATATAAAGGATTATACCATTGAATATATTAAAACCCCATAGGAACAAAGATGAGACAAATAATACAAAGAATAGACAGAAAACAAATTCTGGCCACCATGGGGATCGATCCCACGACCTCTGCATCAGCACCCATCACCTCACAATGTATAGAAAGCATGCCACCAACTGAGCAAACTATGCTCCTTATAGATAGATAGATAGATAGATAGATAGATAGATAGATAGATAATCAGATAGTTAGATAGAAAGAGAGATAAAAGAAAAGGACAAAACAAAAACAAAGAGGGATTGCAGGCATTACTCTCTCTTTTCTTTTGAAATGTCCACTGACAAGAATTTATTGCTGATATATTATGTAACTTCGTTATCTGATAAATAATGCCTCATATTATTTAGGTTTCAGTGGCGTTTTCATCTGAGAAATCAGAACCTGGAGAGAATATCGACCTTGTAGTGACTGCTGATCCTGACTCACAGGTTAACGTTCTTGCCGTTGACCAAAGTGTACTTCTGCTCAAGTCTGGAAATGACATCACAGGGGGAAAAGTAAGTCATACTTTATAATCATTGTATTAATTTCTCGTTTTGCCAATTATTTGTTATGTAAAATTATTTTCTTTGAAAGGTGAGCAATACAATCTATTACATAATTTTTTATGATAAGCAATAATCAAACCTGAAATATCTGATTATAGATATATTGTTTTTATTTTTAAATTAATGTTTTAATTTTGTTTTTATCAAATGTGAATTTTCTTCAATTTGTCAATAGATGTAAATCGAGATCTAATTGGAAAATAATTACTTAAACTGTCAATTGAGGATCAATTACAAATAGTACGTGTTTCTCTTTCTAAAGGTGAAGGATGCTATCTCTGGTTTTGACCCAAGTAAAAAGCCCTCAGACTCAGAGTTTGCTCTCTCCTATAGCTCCCAGGACATGGCAGGAGTTTTTGAGGCAAGAAAATAAAAATGTTTTATATATTGCACCACTAGATTTATGAACAAAGTTAGAAATCACTTCCAAAAATGATTTGTTCTTGCGATGTGCGTGTATACGAATGGCATATAAAAGAAAAAGTCTTTTGATTTACATGGTGTCATCATATGAGCTTAGAGAAAAGAACACTTTCCATTACTTGCAGAATGAAATCTAAATTAGGTATTAATGCAGTGCGGTCAACCCTGCCTCTATTGCCTGCTTAAAGAAAATAGATTTGCTTCCATACTTTATAAGGAATACATAATAATCCATAAACACATACTCTTCTAGCACTGAAATACATATATATATATATATATATATATATATATATATATATATATATATATATATATATATATATATATATATATATATATATATATATATATATATATATATATATATATATATATATATGCATGATGTAATGGCAAAGTGTGAAACGTTGGTTAAGTCTACCAAACACTGATGAACTGATACTGATTTTCTATCAAGTTATGAACACACGAAAAACTCAAAAAACGAAGATAGTGATCATGAGTGTTTTCATCAAAACAGTAGCTATATATAATGTAATCATGTTACAGTCTCGTCCTGGATGATATCAAGTGTTGTGTTAGATGGAGTCAGTACTTGATACTGATGTTATGCGGGTATGCGTAAGCGATTCTAATCTAACTTTTTCAGAATAGAACCTGCTTGAAATAGGGGCTTAGGTGAATAAAAAATGTTCTCAAAGGTTGCGAAACAATGAATATTTCCTTAATTAAAGATCTCTTCTGGTGGAAACAATTTTCAAATGACACGCTCTCTGAATCTTTTAGAAACTAAATACGAAATAAGATTACTCTTAAGGGCCTGGTCACATACTGTTTGAGGCAATGAGAAAGACCAACTCAGAATTATTTGAGTGCATACTTTCTTATTTTGAATTTTATTACCTTGTATCTCAATCTTATATGCTTAGATAACAGTGTTATGAAAACTTTTTAGTCTACTTCTATTTTTCCTTTTTAAAGCCATTTTTGTTCATCATTTAATTTTTTAATTTACCAGCTAAAAGACAATTTAAATAGCACACCATATAAGCCACGCATTGGCATAGTTTACGTAGGCAAAATTCAAACTCTAACAAATCCAACTCAGAATATGATCATTCTCAGAGAATGTGATAGATGAAATTTATTTATTTCTTTTTAAGACCAATGTAATTTTAGCTTTATTATTTGGTGGGCTTGTCAGTTTTAAATATATTTTAGTGTCTTTTTAAGTATTGATTTAGGTCTATTTTAGAATATAACTCTAAATTCCCAACCCTTTATTCAATTCAAAATAATTCATCTATTTCTGCAACTGGCATTCTTTTTTTAATTTGTTTTATTTAACCTCCTTAAGATATTAAATTAAGTCCAAAGTTGCTTCCTTTTCTTTTTCTTTTAATTATTTCATTTGTTCTACAGGAAACAGGACTTCAGGTTCTTACAGATGTGTCCATTGCAACACCACGACCAATGCATTCATATGGTGAGTTCAACCGAATATATTGAAGAATGAACATTTCATTTAGAGCATCTCTTTATAGTAATTGTGGCGTCCGTGATCGAGTGGTTAGGCTGCCAAACTAGGATCATGAGATTCAAGGTTCAAATCCTAGTAACGCTTGGTCCCACATGTTCTTTTGGAAAAACATTTAACACGCATTTACTTCACTCTACCCACGTGCAAATAGGTACACGCACTAGATAGGAAATAGAAACCTGAGTCAGACTAATGCTCTGACCAGTAGGTGATTATTATTACCTGTTCCGCTTCATGCTACTGAAACCAGGGTAAGGCACGGCTCTATGAGCCGTAACAGCCTTGCAGGAACTTTACCTTTTTTTTCACTATTTAATAGTAATAGGCAGCTGGACAGACTTGAAACTGTTTTTTGTCAGAATCAAAATCCTTTAGTTGTCTCTGAACAGAAAAAAAATGGTATGGTCAACAATATACCATGCCACGCAACAACCAAACAAATTGTTTTTTTTAGATATGCATGTAGTTGTAATAATTGTACAAAGCCATGATGTTCAAAACATACAACTTTGTACAGATGCACTTATGAATGAAAGATAGCAATGCTATAAACTAAAACAGTATACATCAATCTACCTATATCTGTCTATCCACTTTTTGGGGTACAGAGTAAAGATAGCTCCAGTGTTTTTTGTGATTAAGAAATTAAAAAAACAAATAAAAGCTTTATATTATTTTCTTTATATTTTTACTTGATTAACATATTCGTTCTTCTCTCGATTTTGTAAAGAGAAAGTGTCTTACTCAGTAGAGTTATGATAACATAATACGATCAAGTTAATTTTTGGAAATCTTCAAAATTATGTAATATCTATCATGTAAAAGCAAAATTATTCAAAATGAGATCAGGTTTTTTAAAGTCTTCCAAACTCCTCTTATTGGCAAATATACGTCAGACATAAAAGCAGGTGAATCAATCTCCCCCTTGGAAAACAATAAAATTTATCATAGCGAGTTCAAAACAATACACTAAATTTTTCTAGATTTTAGATTAACTTTAGGCTACACTTAACAAAAATTGCAAGGCATCAATATCTTTTACAACTTTTGTCTTTTGTTCTGTTTTCTATTTCGTTTATCTTTGTTCTTTTTAAAGACATATTTCAGGGCCTATTATTTATGTTTAGTTCAGAAGTAATAATGTCTTGAAATAAGATAATAGAATTAAAACTTCTTGTTGAAAGTTAAGAAGAGAAAAGGAAAAGCCTGCAAGATTTACACCCATCGACAAATGCCTATACAAGGATTTAGTCGTGAAATCTTTGCTTTTATAATACAAATTTGATTACGATGTCACATTATTATGGCAAGATATTATACAAGATCTGTTTTTTTTAAATTTACAGTTGCTTTTTATTCTTTTCCGTGTCCGTGCCACTTATATTCTCCATTCTGTTTCTCTGCTTTTTTTGTTAATTTGTCAACTCTCTTCTCTCTTTTTCCTTTGATTCATTGCCTTTCTTCTGACATTGCAATGTGTGATGGTCGCACACGCGTGTAAACTCTACTCATCTTTTTTGTCTAACAACAAGTTTAAGACATGTTCGTTCTGTTACCTTTGCTGGAGTTCATAGTATTTTACATAGAGTGCGCATCCACATCGAAACCCCCTTGAGACAAAGGACATTTATGTGCATGTACACTGTCCTGTTGTGTGTGAAAAGGTTGGTTTCTTTGTTTCTGCTTCTTTCTTTTTGTGATTGGAGCCTATTATATTGTTTTTAGTGTTGACCTTTTCCAAAACAAGAAATATCAATCTTCCGTTGTAGATTCTATATATTTCATGTTTGTCCTTATTACAATGACTAATGATTTATAAATTATGTCCTTTCATTTAATTTAATAGGTTTGGAAGATTTGATTTTCAAGAATGTTCTCAGATGTAATTGATATACTGTCATATTCTTCATCTTCTTTTTATTTATGTCAGATTATCAAGTTAACATTGTTCTATATCTTCGGTGTCCTTTTGTTTTACCCCTCTTTGCTCTTTTCTCTGTACATTGTGTTGTCAATGAATTCCTGAAAAAAGTCATGTATTTCGTTTCAGGACCGTAGAAATGTTATGTGTTGTAAATAAAACGATAATTTCCTCTAATATTAAAAAGAAAATGTATTGTCGTAACGACACGGGTTTGTATTTTTGTTATATATTTCATCTCATCGATCTGAATACTTCACTTAGAATATGAAATCTCTATGCTCATGCTGGGTGCAATAGAAGGAAACAATTACAAGCCTTTTATTTAACAGACATGAGTGGTAGCAGGAGGATGAGCTATCCAGCTGCAAGCGCAGGCCTAAGGTCAAACTTTCCAGGTCGTAGTCGGATTTCCACTTCTGCGCTAAAAGAAGTGGCAGAGGATACAAAAATTCGAAAGATATTTCCAGAGGCGTGGTTGTGGCAAAAGTCAATGTCTGGGTGAGGAGGCTAATTTTATAAATGGCTTCATCCATGCTCAGACCTCTATATTCATTTTACTATTCTTACTACGCTTTGTGAATGACATAACTGCATCGCTTGCTAACAGGATGCATTTATTCCTTGTCTTTGGTTCAAATAAGTTGATTAATTAATGCAAACAAATTGTGGGAAAGATTTTCCCTCGGTTTATTATTCTCTTTGTAAAGTAAAAGAATGTGTGTAATATGGGCCTAAGAGAAAATAAAATAAAAATAAAAAGCATAAGAGACAAACACGGACGAAAAGGCTGATGAAACTAAACACAAAATATAGGTTCATTCTAGGATGAAACATGTAGATGACTGTCTAGTGAATTGTCATGGTGCAACAGATACCAAATTCACAGTCTCGTTTGTTATGAGTGTCCTGCTTACTACCTTCGATTTTTTGCTCGGTTTTAATGGTAATTATTTCAAATTTTCATTTGAGGGAAGGGGATAATCGATGTCTAATCAGGTAAAACAGCTTTTCAATGTTAGTTATTGTGTCTTAATGCTTCAATTTAAACTTCAAAATGTGATTTTTATTGGAATGTTGGCTGCACTGTCGAAAGGTCCTGCTTCTTTCTTTTGATTCTTTTACATCTGTTATTCATCTCGTTTTTTTCCCTTTCAATTCACTCAGAGATCATAACATATGGTGGATAGAGTTTTATTACTATACATTTCTTTTTTTTTTTATTCCAGATGTAAATTGTTTTACTTCATTGTTTGATGTTTTGTATATGTGTCACAGTTACAGCCACATCTGAGACTTTGTCAAGAGTCTTTTGCTTTCTCCGAAAAGCTTTCTATCTTTATTCATTTACCAAAGTTATGAAACTATTTATTCTTTGAACCAATGGTGAAAAAGGACAGAGAAATGAAACAACAAAAGTCAACATTTTCAAAACAGAAAGTCAATGAAGTTTCTCATTTAACACGATAGATAAGATGACTATATCATGATAACAGAAACGAAATTCCTTTGTTTGATGTTTTTCTCCATGTCTTCTTGAGCACATCTGTTCCAGGATTGTAGAAATGTTATTCAATTTGTTGTAAATTAAAGGGAAATTTCTTTTAAAGTATTATTTGCTTATTTATTATCATAATGACAGGAGGTTTTGTTTTATTTTGATTTTATTTCATCTCATTATCTGACTACTTTATTTAGAATATGAAAAATCTCCATGTTCATGCTGGGTGCAATGGAAGGAAAGAATTTCAAACCTTTTATTTAACAGATGATCATGGTGGTAACATGGGAGTTAATTTTGGTCTAAGGACAGGGTTTCAAACTCCCATTCGGCCTACTATTTCTTCACCAAAAGAAGTGGCAGATACAAAAATCCGAAAGATATTTCCAGAGGCGTGGTTGTGGCAAAAGTCAATGGTTGGGTGAGGAGGCATCTATACTATAGTACACCTCTTTTGTTCCCCCTGTCTCTATCCATCTTACTATTCTTCATGAGCATGTTAACCTCAATGAATCACTTAACAGCATCACTTCCTAACAGGATGCATTAATGCCTCATTTTTGGTCCAAATTAGGCGATTAAATAATTTTCCCTTCCTTTATCATTCTTTATTACAGTAAAAGAATGCGTGTAATATGGGCCTAAAAGAAACGAAATTAGTAATAAATTTTAAGAAAACTTTCACGTTTCCTCTGCCTCCTCATGTCGTTAAAGGATCTGAGAAGGCAAAGGTCAGGTTTCAGTAACTTTTCCTCCTTTTAAAAAAATTAAAAAATATGTCTCTCTCGAACAGGAAATGATCCACACAATGTTACCATAAATATATATCATCTGATAAATTCTAAGTTGGTATAATGTTTTGCTTTGTCTCTCCAGAGTAGGAAATGAACAACACAGTTTTAAAGAATAATTACATGCCGTCTGATACATTTTAAGTTGATATCATATTTATGCCTTTTGTCTTATTGTTTATAAAATTTTATTGTAAGAGCTGCTATGCAAAGTAGAGCTATCAATCACAATTCAACAATTTAGTTTTTATTTAGATAAAGTGCATTTATTTGTTATTTCTTTTGTTAAATAATTTTGAATTATCATATTTGATTACTACAAAACAAGAGCAGAGAAATTGATAGTAATTATCCCCTTGAATTTTTATGTTTGCATGTGTACATGTACTAATGATAGCATTCTATTGTTTTAAAAAAACTGCTTGTAAGCAGCTGAAATAACCACATTTGGAAATTTCAAGTAAACAAAGCTTGGAATAGAAGAGAGCAGGGAAAATTTAAAAAAAAAAAAAAACTCTATTAGGTCATTCAAACAGTCAAAGGCTGCTGCATAATAGTTGCCAACCAGCTGGTAAACAAAGTATTTAGTACGTGTGGTTTTAGCTTTGTGGCCGAGCGGTTAGGCTGCCGGACTGGGAATCATGAGGCCCCAGGTTTGAATCCTGTCAAAGCCAGGCTCGACGTTGTGTTCCTTGGGAAAGACACTTAATGCGCATTTTTCACTCGACCCAAGTGCAAAATGGATACAAGCACTAGCTTGGGAATAAAAACCTGCGTCGAACTAGAGTCATGTTCCGTTTCCCACTATAGAAACCAGGATATGCTCCGGCTCCATGGACCATACCGGCTTTGAGTCTGAAAGTCTGTAATCATCTTGAAGAGATCGTATATGAGAGTTAATTGTATTTTGTTTTAAAGGAAACCCTAAGTTAATAACAGAGCCTCAGTGAGATTGGGGTCTTTATAAGAATTAATCTTGTGCAGTTGGATTCTGTTTTCGACTTAAAAAAGGTTGGCAGCTAACCTATTGCATCATTTTTTATTTCTGTCTAGACATTGTTAACTCTAAAATCCTCATCTATGCATACATTTACCCATCATATTTTTCTTTTGTTTTAACTTTTAGGCGATCTCATTGGACCAAGTTTGGATAACATAGAATCTCTTCTGTCTCTACCCACTGGCTGTGGTGAACAAAGTATGGTTAAATTTGCTCCTGTTCTCTACATTGCCCAGTACCTTGAAAGCTACTGATCAAATGTCTGAGTACTTGGACAACAAAGTTATGAAAGCTTTTGTCAAGTGGTGAGTGAAAATGTAATTTTATGAGCAATGGATTCTTCTTTTTGTTTGAATTGTTTTTAAATTATTCTCACATAAAAATCTAAGGACTGACTTAAAGAAAATACAATTGTGAACAGGGTTTTGGACGTGGAATAAAAGGAATCTTCTATGTTAGAAAAGTCCGCATCAGTTTTATTTACCAATTTAGTTATTTATTTTACTATTGAACTTAATGATGACAACAATCACTTAACATAGATTATATAAATTGAAAGGCTTCAAGATTAAATATCGCAACTTATAATACAACACACTTTTTGGGGTTAAATTTTAAAAAATCTTATGAAATGCTTTAATTGAAGGGTTTCAATATTTTTTTTTTTTATTGTATCTATTCTTTGTTTTCGAAACACAATCTTCTAACATTTCAACTGGTTTGCCATCCATTAAAAAAGAATATGAAAAAGTTTTGTTTTTTAAAGAATTTTAAGAGGGAAATAATAAAGTGTACACCAGAATTTTTAGGATGAAAGTGTGACAAAGCAGTTTTCTGTGAGAACCTTGATACTTTAATAGGTAACTTAATTCATTCTTTAATTTTTAATTTTCCTTTCTTTGAAGCGTATTATAATGATTCTATCAAACTGTAGACAACAAGTGGTAGTCAATTCAGTCGATCTCAACAATCTTGACTGATATTTATGATATGACAGAAGTATAGGGATTTGGTATTCTTACGGCGTCAAAAACTTGAAAAGAAATTTGTAACCTATTCTCGCTTTGCCACCTAATTGACGTTTTCACCTCACAAAGCATGAGTTTCAAATTGAAGGTAGTAAAAAATAATTTGTTGCTAAAAATACCTGTTTTATAAACAAAAACAACAACAGTTTATAGAAAAAAAAAATCCTGATTTGAAACAAACTTACACTCAGTTTGTCAAAAAATAAATTTGAAAGTTTTTCGTGCGCGCGACCGCGACAAATACCAAGTCCACATAGTCTTCATTTGTTTCTCTCTTACAATTTGCAAATTCATATAGAATTCAATGGTGATCAAATAATACATAACTTAGTTACAATTTGCAAAATTCATATAGCAAAATTCAATGGCGATCAAAATAATACATAACTTACTTAGAATTTGCAAAATTCATATAGCAAATTCAATGGCGATCAAATAGCCATAACTTAGTTACAATTTGCAAAATTCATATATCAGAATTCAATGGCGATCAAATAATACATAGCAAGACGTTTACAATTTCTCAACACTTTAAAACCAAAAACAAATTCGTTCCAAAATTAAATACTCTTTACTAAAGAACTCTTTACCAAAAAAAAAATGAACAAAGCATTTTCTTTTCCCAGGATATCAACGACAGCTGACCTATCAACTACGACGGCAGTTTCAGTGCATTTGGAAATTTAGACGAAAGTGGTAGCACTTTGTAAGGTTCACACAGATAAATGCTTTAAAATGAGTGCGTCTTTATAGCACAAAATTGTGTATAAAAGTATTTAAGACTTGACATCAAGTGTTCTGCTTATAATCTACACGTTTACTTATCGTTGCATTTTCGATTATATGTTTCAGCGCAGTTTTACTTCTACAAAAACTGTTGTACAAATTTATAGCCATATCATCACTAACTACAGCTTTGTCACGCACCTTCCTTTGAAGAATTATCCAACACGAATAGTTATGAGTAAAGTTCCTTTAAGGCCAGTACAGCTCATAGAGCCGGAACTTATCCCAGTTTCTATACCGTGAAGCGGAACAATTGATGATAATCCTCTGGACGGACGACTAGTCTGAGACAGGTTTACTCCCAAGCGATGTACACGTTTATAACAGGACCATCAACATTGCACACATGGTCCAAGTGGGAAAATGCGTTTAAGTGTCTTTCCCAAGGAACAAACGATACGCCTAGCTTTGCCAGGATTCAAAACCAGTGATCTCATGATCTCAAGTTCACGGCAGATCTAACCACTCGGCCACTGATGCCACAAAAATAATTATGTTTTTTGTTGTTGTGTTTTAACACCTGTCTGTTTGTTTACACACGTTTTCATTAATTTCTTCTCAGAATTAACAAAATCACTGATGTGTAAAGAAAAGTTTTGAAAACTGAATGTTTCACAACAAATTTGAGATATTCATATGTAAGAAACCTTTGATCATTCTAATATAAAAACAATACCAGCATGTTTTCATTCTCTATGTGATTATTATCTACGTTTAGCTGATCCTTTATTTTTTTCCCAGGTTGACGGCCTTTGTCGGTAAAACGTTAAATGAAGCTCGACAATTCATATATGTTGATCCAGGAATGTTGATTAAAATTACTGATTGGATTTTGATAGACAAAATCTTGATGGATCTTTCAACGAGTTTGGAAGAGCTTTAGATTCTCATACACAGGTATCTCATAGTTTGTTAAACAGATTTAGAGTCAAAATATATAAAGATTTTATCTAGATATCTATATTGTCTATTTAGCATTTGTGTTATTCTCATCGGGTGAATTTTAATATTTTTTCTATTTACAATCATTCTGTGTATGCATTCTTTTTTTCTATCTATCTATTTGTCTGTCTATCTATTTATCTATGTATCCATTCATCCATCTGCATCTATCCATCTATCTACCTATCTATTTATCTATCTATCTATCTATCTATTTATCTATCTATTTATCTATTTATCTATCTATCTATCTATCTATTTATCTATCTATCTATCTATCTATTTATCTATCTATATATCTATCTATCTATATATCTATCTATCTATCTATATATCTATCTATATATCTATCTATATATCTATCTAGCTGTCCATCTATCCATCGATCTATCTATATATCATTTACTTTTCCCCTGAGCAGACAAACAAATATGATTATTTTGTGTATTTTGTATTTATTCTTTTTACACATTATATATTCATCTATTTTCAAAATGTATGTGTACAGCCAGACAGACACAATATTTTGAGTCGTATTTATTTTTTTGTTTCAAGATTTTATTTTGGTTTTTTTCTTTTTCTTTGCTTTTGTAGTTTTATTGTGATGTTAAGAATCCATCTTGAAACATGACTGTATAAGAATTACTAATAAAATTATGGTCTTATTCCATTTCCCAGGGCAGTAAGTCAGGACCTGCTTTGACTGCCCTTGTTCTCCTCATTGTTCAGAGTCAGAACCTTGCTCCAATGGCCGTAGTGCCGTACCATTACATCCCCCTGCCTTTTAAAGCATTTAAAATTAAGCATGCAAATCTTTAGGTTACGCATTAACATGAGACAGAGGATGAGAGATAATGGAGAGAATAGACATGCATGGTTGCATCTGCAAACATTATCGTCACCTCATCCATGTTACCCTAGTACAGTAAGGTTGGACTGCCAACATAATTAAAACTCAACAATAGTACTGAAGATTGTAAAAATAAAATTAAACAGGTCACTTCAAAACGTAAATTGCATTTATATTTTTAGGTTAAAATAAAGTTGCATGCTGACAGTAAGGCTCAGAAATTAAACTAGTGTTATTTTTGAAGAAGAAGGAGAAGAAGAAGAAGAAGGAGAAGAAGAAGAAGAAGAAGAAGAAGAAGAAGAAGAAGAAGAAGAAGAAGAAGAAGAAGAAGAAGAAGAAGAAGAAGAAGAAGAAGAAGAAGAAGAAGAAGAAGAAGAAGAAGAAGAAGAAGAAGAAGAAGAAGAAGAAGAAGAAGAAGAAGAAGAAGAAGAAGAAGAAGAAGAAGAAGAAGAAGAAGAAGAAGAAGAAGAAGAAGAAGAAGAAGAAGAAGAAGAAGAAGAAGAAGAAGAAGAAGAAGAAGAAGAAGAAGAAGAAGAAGAAGAGAAGAAGAAGAAGAAGAAGAAGAAGAAGAAGAAGAAGAAGAAGAAGAAGAAGAAGAAGAAGAAGAAGAAGAAGAAGAAGAAGAAGAAGAAGAAGAAGAAGAAGAAGAAGAAGAAGAAGAAGAAGAAGAAGAAGAAGAAGAAGAAGAAGAAGAAGAAGAAGAAGAAGAAGAAGAAGAAGAAGAAAATGGCAAATCGATTATCTTGGGACCTGTCAACAATAAAGAGGTGTCTGAACCACCCAGTATACGATGACAAAGATAAAAGAAAAAAAATAATGAAGAAGAAGAGTAGAGTATACACAAAGAATAAACTTCTGAACTACCGCTAATACCATAAATAATAACCTCCACAGAATATTTCCTATGACAAAGAACAATGAAGAAGCATGATCGTTATTGTTTACTCCAGACTGGACCTCATTTGTGTGTGTATGTGAGTGTGTAGGTGTGTGTGCATGTGTGTGTTGGTGTTCAAGGATCATAAAGTAAACCAATAGCACTGATTCAGGAATGAAAATGAATTGTTTTTGATGTACTGTGGTGTTGTGCGCTGAAAATTTGAAATTTATCAATATTTTTATTTCACATGCATCTTAATAGAAAGTGATCATATTCTAGTGCTGATATTTCTTTTGAAGTCTGTTCTATTCAAAAGTGATGGTTTGGTTTACCTCTATCGATCTTTTCCTGAATGATTTCAACAGGATTGTGAAGACATGAAGAAAGACTGTAACAGAGCTCATAAATTGGCAATGCTACAATAATGGCTGCCGCCTATCTGAGAGCAACTTTGAGTCTATTGACTCTCCCTATGTTACAGCTCTTATCAGCTATGCTCTTGGAGAGGCTCAAAGTGTCAGGGCAGATGACGTTTTTAACAAACTCTTGGGGACATGGCCCAACATGATGTGTTAATTCAAAGCCAGGTTTATGGATGCAGCGGGGAAATAAAGATAAAAATATATAGATGGATTTATAATCTGTATTCCCACACAAGTGCAATTTCGTCGACTGTACATTATTTATCCCTAGTAGAGCCCATTTCATTCAAAAACTCTTCCACTTCCTGAGTACGTAAGCCTGTTAGGCTTTTGAACTAACACTCTGACAACCTCTTCTACCTATAGCTGGTATCCATTCGCATCTGAGTCATGAGAAAAGTAGAGGAAGTACCCTTCCTAAGAGTATAATGCTGTGAACCCCCCCCCCCCCCACCTGTACCAGCCTTAGGGCTTGAACCAGTGTTGTCGTCATTACAAGCTCACAACACTAAGTTTGAGCTGTAACACCTCTTGTCAGTGATGATAAAGGCTCAGGGTTCATGGGATAATTTGAATAAAAAAATCTTTGACTGTAGTTTTGTAAGAGCAGTTTGACCCCACAATATGACTTTTACATATTATCCATTCTGTTTCCTTGTTTCTTTACTTGATCTTCTTAGCTTAATTTTCATTTGTTCTTTCTGTGAAGGAGGTGGGGGTTGGGAAGGAATAGCTCCTGATAGGTCCTGCTTTTTTTTCCTTTCACTCTTTTACCTACCTTTCCTCTTGTCCATTTCTTTTTAATGCACCACACGATCATCGCATATGGTGGTCGGGTTAAATTTCAATTAAACAATGAAATGATGAAACCATTTGTAGTAAATTATATAAAATACACTTAATTCAAAGACCCCTGCACACTGGCAAGAGAAGGGAGGTATGAGTGCCAAAGGGCCCATGGCAGTCACCAGTCCTAGTACCATATCTCAGTTTCGTATCTGGAGTGGCGTCGGTGGCCAAGTGGTAAGGCTGCCGCACTGGGGATCATGAGGTCCTGGGTTTGAATCCTAGCAAAACCATGCCTGACGTTGTATTCCTTGGATAAGACACTTAACACGCATTTCCCCACTCGACCCAGGTGCAAAATGGGTACATATCACTAGCTTGGGAGTAAAAACCTGTATCAGACTAGCATCTTGTACAGGAGGTGATTATTATTACCTGTTCTGCTCCACGTAATAGAAACCGGGAAAAGCTCTGACTCTATGGGCCGTAATGACCTTGAAGGAACTTTAATTACAAGATCATCGCATAGATGGTCGGGTTAAATTTTAATTAAACAATGAAATGATCAAACCCTATTATAATAAATTATATGAAATACACCTAATTCCAGGATCCCTTGCATACTGGAATGGGAAGGGAGGTAAGAGTGCCAAAGAGTCCATGACAGACACCAGTCCTAGTACCAGATCTCAGTTCCTTAGCTGGAGTCCTCCCCGAGTTCAAGAGCGTCCCATTGATATCATGACGACAGCATACGCTCTCTTATCGTTTGTATCACGTGATCGTCTTCGCGAAGGCCTTGATGCCCTTACATGGTTGACTAGTCAGAGAAATTCCAGAGGCGGTTTCGTCAACACAGGTACGTAATGCTAGTAGTTTTTCTGTTCCAATATTACAATATTTTTTTTAAAAAGGTATTCCCTCCACAAAATAAATTGACAATAGAGTGAAAAAAACATACAATCTATGCACGATGGTAAGATTTCTATAGTGTTGTAAATTTTTAAAAGATGACTTCCGGAAATATTCTTAATAACAAAATATTGCAAAAGATTTTGAATAAGATCAATATCTGCAAATGATGATGATTATAATTTGTTGATATCTTATTTATATGTACCAAATTCATTATGTGTCATACAGTTAGTAAATAACAATAATTATTATAATATTATAATAATAATACTGATAAAAACGACAACAATAATAACAATAACAACAACAGTAATGACACCGATATCAATAATAATAATAATAATAATAATAATAATAATAATAATAATAATAATAATAATAATAATAATAATAATAATAATAATAATAATGATAATTTAATAATAATAATAATAATAATAATAATAATGATAATAATAATAATAATAATAATAATAATATAATAATAATAATAATATTATTATTATTATTTATTATTATTATTATTATTATTATTATTATTATTAGTATTATTATTATTATTATTATTATTAGTATTATTAGTATTATTATTAGTATTATTATTATCATTATTATATATATATATATATATATATATATATATATATATATATATATATATATATATATATATATATATATATATATGTCTATATATAAATATATATATCTATTTTATAATATGTAGTAAGACTCCTTACAGTTTTATAACAGGATACAAAGCCAGCCCTTCAAGCACTGGCAACAATTGCCACCAAAACCATCACTCCTGACAACAAGCTGAAGATCAGAGTCACAGGTGATAGAAAGAGGTTGAGATTCAGGGTGAACCAGAGGAACGCCCTACAGCTGCAAGTTCAAGAGGTAAAAAATGAAACGCATCGATGTCTAGGTCCAAACTTCTAGTACTGCTTGGTTAAGCTCCAATTATCCAACAGCAACAACAACTAAACCTCACTTGTTTTATCACTTGCTTAAATATCTCAATATTGTTTTTTCAAGCTCAATTTGTTTTTAAATATTCATGGACTTTGCTTTTGTTCCCTATTTTTGTTATGCTTAATATTGTGTACTGTAAACTGTGGTATTTGCTGTTCTATTTGCTTTTCTTCTGACATTTTGTTCTCTTCTTTTTGTTTCTTCTAGTTCAAAACGGGTACCTAAAAAACTGATATTCTCATAATTGGCAAAGGAGTTGCCTTGACTGAGGGGTGAGTTTGATTAGATGAGTGTAAAAGTTTTACGGCACATATCCATCACTTTGTAGAGAAAGTTAAATTTTGTTGCAGATCATATTATTTTTATTATTTCTCCTACTTTTATTTGTGAAATCTGGAAACAAAATAGTATTACATGTATTTGTATTGAGAATACAATAAGTGAATTTCCTCCCCCCCCTTGTTCCATCCATCAAATAGATTGACTACTTTTTTCAATGTGAACAAAGAACTGAGCACGCCATCTTTGATGTCAGCACTGTCTTGCTTGATGATGACATTGACTCCTTCAATCTCATGATTTGTACAAAGTAAGTTTGAAATCCACAAAATAACATTTTATAAAATTATTAAAAGTATAACAATATTTTATGGTCATACCCTATACACCCCAAAAGAAAATACCGGGTCAAAGAAAGTCTATCACCTACCCTGTGAACTTATTGATCGTTATCACAGGCCGGCTTACCTGACATTGAGTTAAGATTGGAATATGTCTTTTATTTACTTGCATACCAGATTTCGATGATTGGGGTGAAACGGCTCGTTGACTTTTCTTCCTTCACGAAAAGAATATTGGTTATTTACTTTGGACAAATAACCTCTTAATATAATGTTTTTGTTTTGATTTGATTTTTTGTCGATTAAAGTTCATGATCATAAAGGGTTGTATTTGGACCTACTTTTGACTATATGGTACCCCCAAAGCACTCCTATGGGTAGGCTTTTCCTCTGACCGATAACTCAATATAGGTCAACATTTGCTTATTATGACCATTCTGTCCTAGAAATGGCCTATTGTACAACTTGGGCGACTAGTTCAACCATTATGCTTGCATATTATGACCTTCATGACATTATTTACTTTTTTGGATGCATGAGAAATACATATATTCGAAATAATAATGGGAAAATTAAAATGTGTACAGTTCGAGGAAATCTACACTGATTTAGGTCAAGTTTTCATGGGTATGAATTTGAGGATTTTAAGACCGCTACATCTGTACTCAGTATAAGAAAACTGCAGCCTGATAAATACATAACACTCTCCATCCATAATCGTATAATTTAACTGTCCATCCTCTGTTTTTACAATGTCTGCACCTCTAGACAATACCAACTCAGACAAACCACGCATAGTAAGATTTAATTGATGGTTTATTACTTGAATAACACACACACACACACACACTCACACACACTCACAAATACACATATGTGTTTTTGTGATATAATTCTGATTTCATTTTTAAAACCCAGTGACCGCTTAAACATCAATAAATTCATGGAATGATTTTGGGATCACTTAGAACCAACATGCAAAATATTCTTAGTCTTAGTGGGCTGACAATTGAGCTCTTGACGCACAAATAATGACCTATTCAGAATGATATATATATATAGATAGAGATAATACCAAGTCAACTCACAATTGTTTTTTCTAACTTGGGTTCTGCAATAACAACTAAATCTAAAGTCTTTTGAAATGAAAAAAAACAACCTGTAAATAACTACACAGTAGGTCTAATAGTAGAAATACACATGCAAACCAAAATATTTTCTCATCAGGTTGATATATTTTGGCTCATCATCTTTTATCTGTCTATATTAAATATTTTACATTATCAATATACATTAATACCATAGAAAGATGAAGATGATGTCTTAACTCAAGGTATTACATGTAACACCTTTTATCTTTGTAATTTCCAATCTAGATGGTTGTGGGATCGTAAGACTGGCATGGTGGTCCAAGAGATCGGCATCCCATCTGGTTTCACCCCTGACCTGACTACCTTGGGCAGTGTGGTTGGCATGAAGCGGTCAGAAAGACGAGGAAATGTTGTTGCCATCTACTTTGATGAGGTTTGGCCATTAGATGTTGGCAAATATGTATACATTTTTTTTAAATACACAGTATGAGGAATTTTGAAGCAGCATGGTTTTCCCTTCTCTCTCTCTCTGTGTCTCAGTCTCTGTCTGCATGTCTGTCTGTCTCGGCCTCCCTCCGGCTCTCTCTCTCCTCTCTCTCTCTCTCTCTCTCTCTCTCTCTCTCTCTCTCTCTCTCCTCTCTCTCTCTCTCTCTCTCTCTCTCTCTCTCTCTCTCTCTCTCTCTCTCTCTCTCCCTCACACACACACACACACACACACACACACACACACACACACATACTATATGTCTCTTTCTCCGTCTGTTTATTTTCCCAATTTTGTATAAAAAAATAATTAACAATAAAATGAACAAACATATTATCATCAATACAAACAAATAGATACATAATTAAATAAATAAATGATTATTTTTTTAATTAACAAAAATAAACAATACGAAAAGAGAATTGTTTGTATCAAGTTCTACATTGACAGCATACCTGTGCACAAACGGCAGCCTTTATTGACGTATGCTCCGATATACTTGTGTTCAATTAGATTGGCAAGACATCAACCTGCTACAGCCTTCTGATGACTAGAACTTGACAAAGTGGCCAAATCACAGCCTTCCTTTGTACGAACTTATGATTATTATGAGCCTGGTAAGTTTCCATACTTATTATTATGTTATTATGTTTATTATTATTATCTCCAAACCAAAACAGGCTTGACCTATTTCTAACTCTTCAACCGCGAAATTTTCTCGAACAAGAAAAGGTGAGCGCTATTAATGGCAAGCAACCACGTTGCATAGTTAAGACACATCTTTTTGCAGAGGAACTCAGACAGCTTTCTTTGTATCACTTGGGAATTTCTTTGCTTGTAACTATGTTCAGACCTTTTAGTTACTTATTTTAGTCATTTCCGAGGAGAGTCCTAAAGCAACTGAAAACAATCGTGTGCCCTACTTATAAAACAAGTGTCGCTTCAATGAGTTAAAGTATACACCTGCTTCAAGTGGCGAACACCGATACTTTATTGAGAGATCGTTACATTATGATTTGTAAATATTCACTTATATTAACTACATTAATGGTACTATTGCTATTCTATCATTATTACTATTATAACTATTATTATTATTATTATTATTATTATTATTATTATTATTATTATTATTATTATTATTATTATTATTATTATTATTATTATTATTATTATTATTATGATTGTTATGATTATTAATATGATTATTATGATTATTATGATTATTATGATTATTATGATTATGATTATTATGATTATGATTATGATTATTATTATTATTATTATTATTATTATTATTATTATTATTATTATTATTATTATTATTATCATTATCATCATTATTATTATAATGGTTGTTGTTGTTGTTTTCTTTGTCATTAACATTATACTCTTCATACTTAAGCAATGTAGAGCCCAACACATTATTGTGTTCAGTACATTTTAATTTCATGTTGTCCTATCGTATGTTTCTACTTTCTTTTTTTTCTTCTTATTCAACTTTATTATACATGATTCCAGCATGTCAGTTCCAGCTTCTTTTCTTATCTTCTTCTGCTTGTTTTCTTATCTTCTTCTGCTTCTTTTCTTATCTTCTTCTGCTTGTTTTCTTTCTAAAGGTGACCAGTCAACTGTGTTCTACCCTCCAAGAAAACTCAAACAGGCTTCGGTTGAAGATGTCTGTCCGAGATGTTGATTTGTTTCATTTTGGAAATCCGATTTTTTTTTTGTTGTTGAATTTTTTTTATTTTTTTTACATATTGTTGGTTTTAAAATTCTTTGAAAATTCTACTTTTAATGGCATTTCCTAGCATACTGTTATTTGCAGAGCTTGAAATTATACTAATTTTCACATTTAAAAAAAAAAACTATGTTTGACAATAAAAGCGTGACCTTAAAACTCATTTGCGTGTCTTTTGTAAGTGTTTATTGTTGTTGGTCAAGTTAAGATTGTTAATGGATTTGTTGCATTTGTATTATTTACTTTCCGTTTACGTTTGTTTCTGGCTTTTTTTGTGATTGTTTATGTTTTGATTTTTTGTTTGTTTCTTTTCAAAGTTGATGAGGAAAAAAAAAATCTTGTTGGATGGGAAACGTGGAGGGATGTCTTTCTTTCTTGTATTTTATTTAAAATCTGTATTCGTGAATAGTTTAAGATTTGGATATATATATATATATATATATATATATATATATATGTAGATAGGTCATAGAATGGTGATAGTGAAGGTAGTATCAAATCATAAATACTGGAATATATGATAGCCTATATGATAGCTTCGTGTCTGATATGTGGGTGATATCTCGTACCTGATCCAAAAGGTGATATCTCGTGTCTGACAGGTATCCAAAAGTGGGTCACAGAATGTGTAAGTGATAGCGTGAAGGTAGTATAAAATCATAAATACTGGACAGGTAAGAATGTTTCCTTTGGTGTTGGCCTCCTCATCCAAAAGGTGATGGTCTCGTGTCTGACAGGTTAAGAATGTTTCTTGGTGTCAGCCTCTCATCCAAAAGGTGATGGTCTTCCTTTAAGAATGTTTCCCTTAGTGATGGCCTCTCATCAAAGGTGATATCTCGTGTCTGACAGCTTAAGAATGTTTCCTTGGTGTGGGCCTCTCATCCAAAACGTGATATCTCGTTCTGACCCTTGGTGTCAGCCTCTCATCCAAAAGGTGATGGTCGTGCCTGACAGCTTAAGAATGCCTTGGTGTCACCTCTCATCCAAAAAGGTGATGGTCTTACAGGTTAAGAATGTTAAAAAGAATGTTTCCCTTGGTGTGGGCCTCTCATCCAAAAGGTGATATCTCGTGCCTGACCTTGATCCAAAGTTACAGGTTAGAATGTTTCCCTTGGTGTTGGCCTCTCATCAAAAGGTGATATCTCGTGTCTGACAGGTTAAGAATGTTTCCCTTGGTGTCAGCCTCTCATCCAAAAGGTGATGGTCTCGTGCCTGACAGCTTAAGAATGTTTCCCTTGGTTTCCTCTCATCCAAAAGGTGATATCTCGTGTCTGACAGGTTAAGAATGTTTCCCTTGGTGTTGGCCTCTCATCCAAAAGGTGATGGTCTCGTGTCCTGACAGGTTAAGAATGTTTCCCTTGGTGTCAGCCTCTCATCAAAAGGTGATATCTCGTGTCTGACAGGTTAAGAATGTTTCCCTTGGTGTCAGCCTCTCATCCAAAAGGTGATGGTCTCGTGCCTGACAGGTTAAGAATGTTTCCCTTGGTGTGGGCCTCTCATCCAAAACGTGATGGTCTCGTGCCTGACAGGTTAAGAATGTTTCCCTTGGTGTTGGCCTCTCATCCAAAAGGTGATGGTCTCGTGTCTGACAGGTTAAGAATGTTTCCCTTGGTGTCAGCCTCATCCATCTCAAACAGGTTGTTTCCTTGTCTTGCCTTAAGAATGTTTCCCTTGGTGTGGGCCTCTCATCCAAAAGGTGATATCTCGTGTCTGACAGGTTAAGAATGTTTCCCTTGGTGTGGGCCTCTCATCCAAAAGGTGATGATCTCGTTCCTGACAGCTGGAGAATTCTTCTCATTTGTTTTTTTCAAGTAAATCCCGCTTCCTGGTCCAGGTAAATCACAATACTCTGGTGGCTATACTTTAAAAATGCGTTGGCTGTTTACATGACAGTTTAGGCAACATTTAAAAAACAACAACCCTGCCACAAACCCTCTGATCAATTTAGAAGTGGATGTGGCTAAAATTAAATCATTAAAAAATTATTATCTTTGTCATCTTTTTAAAATATCCATTTCTATTTAAAAGTATCTGTGTTAATAATATAATTCTATGTTACTATTCACCTAGCAGTAATACAAGTACCAGATTAAAATAATAGTCGCCGATACATATGAACAGTATAGACAGACATTAATTCAAACCATACTGATGGTCTGTTCGTTCATGTAATGCGTTCTTAACGTGCCTTAACTAATATTAAAGTATGCACCTACGGCCTTCTAAAATCTGCAAGGTGTGTGGGACTCCTGGTATACCAGTTTCCTTTGGTACCAACAAAAACATGCACATACACACACATACACACACACACAAACACAACACATCATACACATACACACACGACATATCATACACATACACACACACAAACACAACACATCATACACATACACATACACACACACGTTTACACAAGTATACACATGCAGGCCCTCTCCGCTTTTCCCCTCTCCATGCTGATTGAAATTAAAAACACTTCTCAGATTTAGCTTCTTCTAAACAATCGTATGTAGGCCACGGTAGACTAGAATTACTATTTGATTTCTGAGGCGTCGGTTTTAACAAAAAAAAACATTCTCCCCAAAAAAATTGACCTTGAAGAAACCAGGACGCAAGATTTTGGATGGCAAACAGTTTTTGGTACACAACCGGAATAACATGAGCTTTGATTACACAGCAGCTTTTGCCTACATCCGGTTTCGTTCTCCTTTCGTTGCCCACCTTTTTGTTGTCTTTCCACTTTCTACGTCAAACAAGGAGAGGTAGAACTCATTGTGGGACAACGTATTTCTCACTACGATGATTCCCCAGTTAAGGAAGCGAGTTGTGACCGTGTTTTTTTGTGGATGGTGTTTTTCTTTGGTTCTTATTTAGAGTTAGAGTGAAGGATTAAAGTCTTAGTGATTGTTTATTATGACGAAATGAAAAGAGATGGGGGGGGCGGCGAGATGACGCTAGGTAAATTGCTTTAAATACATTTCTATACATCAAGTTTTGCAGCCTTCTTTGTGAATGAGAGATTGAAACGATTGTTTATAACGAAATGTAGAGGGAGAATGGCATAAAGATATCCGTCTTTCCTTATCATTGTTGTTTATTTGCCAGTTAAGATACATTCAGTGGCGTCAGTAGGCGGAGCGTTTTGCGGCTGTCAGACTGGGGATCATAAGGTTCCGAGTTCGACTCCTTACAAAGTTAGGTCCAACGTTTTGTTCCTTTAGGAAGGACATTTAACACGCATTTTCTCCCCACTCTACTCAGGTGCAAATGGGTACAAACACTAGCTTGGGAGTGCAACTTTGCGTCAGAAGAGCGTCTTCTTGGCCAGGAGGTGATTATTGTCGCCTCTTCCGCTTCACGCTATTGCTGCAAGGCATTGAAGGAACCTTACCTGCTCTAAAGAAACATTTAGCCTTTCCATGGCAAGATGATGGTGCGACGCGGAGTCACGGTTCAATTCGATTGTTGTCCAAAAAGATTTGTTTCTACTGGTTTCCTTTGTATTTATCTAGTCTTTTTCCTTGAGGTGATGGAGGGGAGGAGGAGGAGGGCTTCAGTATTATTCCATGTTATTATTCATCAGGCAGTGAACTATCATGGGATGATATCCATCTCGTTGAAAAACTCCCTGACTAGTAAAGCTCCTTCAATCAAAGCTATTACGGTCAATAGCGACGAAGCCTATTTTAGTTTCTATAGTGCACCGCGGTAAGAGATGTGCTGGCGTGCCTCAGATGTTATTCTCCGGCTAATGCTCATACTCGTTTGCAGCCTGATCGAATAGGAAAGTATGCATTGAGTGTATGTCCTCAGTGATCCAGGGATCGAGTGTCGGCCTCTAAACCAAAAGGTTGTGGGTTTATGCGAGACAGTTTGCATATTATTTTCGATATTTTTCCCAGTCAAACTCCACCCATTGACTTGGTCCAGTGAGCACCTATACCTAGTGCCATCAGAAACGAACGATAACAAGGAGGTCCCGTGTGCATACCACAACAATCCTTGGTTATTTACAAAGACAATAAGAACACAATTTTTTAACCTACCAAAATCCCAGAGATCATCTTTCACGTGGATGAGTAAATCTAAATTCTCATGTTATCTAATAAATAGAGATATTCAACTTAAAAGAGAACATCAAACCAATCTCAAATAGATGCGATGCATTGCCTGCATATTCCTTATCCCGTTATGCATGTTGATCATCTCTAAATGAGTGCTTGATATGTGCGTATCTGTGTTTGCGTTTGGGTTATGTGTGTGTATTATATATGTGAGTATTGTGAGAGAGAGAGAGAGAGAAAGAGAGTGAGAAACAGAGATAAAGACAGACATAAAGACAGACATATAGACAAACACGCACTCCAGCACAGGAACATAGACAAAAGACTGACAGAGACAATGGCAGAGAGATAAGAGGCAGAGAAAATAACAAACAGCAACAGAGACCGACAGAGAGACAGAACGGAGAAAGAGCATTCTGGTCTGTGATCACCTCACCAGGTTTTAAGACAGGAACCGGATATAACAGAGATAATAATATGCTAGTCATTGTCCCGGCAACACTGTTATATCATCATTTGCCATTGTACCACTTTTGCTTCGGGACGTTCAATGAGGGAAAACGCCGAGGAGAACACAACATGGGCTGTTGATTACGACTAGACGATTCATGGTGAATTAACGCAATAACAACACTGTAATCTCATGAAAAACACGGTGCCAGTCAGGCACACACCGCCGGCTAACAAATATAATTATTATGGAAAGGTCAATCAGAATTGTTTGATTTTGCTTTGATTCTCCACATCTGTTACTCAAGATTTCAGATTCCAAGAGATGTATTGTCCAAAATAGGCACATCGTTTCGCCAGTTATACAATATATAACAAGATAATATAAATGATACCAATGAATAATATACGATAACAGCAATGGAACGACGTAGTGAATGATACGTTGAAATAAGCATGAATATACAAAGGAGACAATGTTGCAAAGAAGACATTTTCTGCAGGAGTTTTATAGACGTTGGCATAAATAAACGTCTCCATCTTTCTCGTCTGCATCTTAACGAAATGAGGCATATCGATCTGTTTGTCAACTAAATTTGGTCGAAAATGGGATGGGACAAAAACATTGTTTTTCATTGTGGACAACATTTTCCTTGACAATTTGAAATAAAAGAGCAGTTTCTAAATCGAGGAAGGTGATTTACACATTTTGTCCGCCCTCTTGACAATGCTTTAAGTTAATTTTTCTCGTTGTGATTCCAATACCCCCTCCCCCCCCAGACACACACAAACGAGTTAGCGAAAAAAGATATGACACTTTGGTGAATACATATGGACAACGCCATCAGGAGTATGTTGTTAACATAGACCTTTTTAATGTATGCAGAAAATAAAGTCTGGAATATTTACTTTTATATACAGATTTAAATGACATTAATCAATTAACCTGATTGTCTACATTTCTACTTCTTCTACTCTTTCACCATTAATGATTTCCAAAATAAGGCGACATCGCGTTTTTGGTAGGGATTTAATTTTGTCTGCAATGCCATGTAAACAGTGCTGCACACGAGACCTCCTTTTTATCAACTTTCCCGATGGGACATGTTGGATCCACCTTTTTACAACAAAGGGAAGGAGAAGGGGGGGGGTACGGGTTTGTCCCCCAAAAAAAATTGAAAAAACATTTCAAACTGTCAGGAGCACCAAATGATGACACTTTGGTTTATACGCCGATACCTTCATTCTGAATGACAGTGCCATTGGGTCATTCAGGACATAGCAGATAAAGATTGAGATCCTTCTTAGTGCATAAGCACATGTGTGTTGTTACAAATCGCAAGAAAAATATAAATTATGCAATTCGAGAAATTATTCAAGATTTTGAGCCCGAGGCTCACGTGTATTGTGTTATAGGCACGTCCTATACCACTGTCCATAGGTAAACACAAAGGTATTATATTATAGGGGTAAGAAAAAGACAAATGAAATAAAGAAATTGAAAAATCTGTGTGGTTTTTCCTGGTTATTCCCCTTTTCATTACGTCATTGGACCATAGTTGATTTAAGATCTGAAACGGTAATTTGATTTGTGTGCTGATGTGAAAGCATGACAGTGCTACTTTGTGAAGAATTGAATCGACCTCACAAAAGAAACACAACAATGAAGCCGGTCATACACGTTTATATCGACCATCGACTCAGTTTGGTAAAGATAAAAAAACAACTAAAAACAAAATACGAACAGAAATCCATGAAAAGGCCGTCAATTTGACTCAGATCTCGAAAATGCTAAATCCAAGAACCTAACAGAAAATACGTGGTCATCAACTTTGTCAATTTTTGTTATCAAAAATATTTTAATTGGTGTTTATGACAGTAGAAGTGTTAAGTATAAAAATTGCATTAAAAGTTTGAGATATTTACTTTTAATTTCTTCTACCTCCCCCACACACACTTCTACGCCTCCTATTATGGTGTTAAATTCAGCCACGAGAGATCGTGGAAATCTGTCGACGACGAGCCATTTTTGGACGTTGATTGGTTGACACATGCTACAATCTGTCTTCGATGTTTTGTTTTCAACCAAGTCGTACGCACACAGTCTAAAAGTGCATGGCCGGCGTACGATCCCCCTTGAAGCTCCATGGCCATTCATCTGAAGATCATTACGGTTTCTGTAGCGGTAAGCAAATCAGAATTATCAATCCAGAGGACGGTGGTCTATTGCAATCTGAGTCTCCTCGCCACTGCTGATGCTCTGTGGCTCAGTGGATGGAATAAGGATTTTTGTGACGTACATGGTATCTACTCAATAACAGATTAATGAATAGCGTGCTGAGTAACAAAAAATAAATTAAATACGATTCATAAATTTATTCATTTTCGTTCAAGCTCTGGAGTGTTTCCAAAAATAAAGAAGTGCCAGATTTTAAAATGGTGCCATTTCTTTTTCTATTCGCTGTATCGACTTGATATTTTCAGGTTAAAACCGTGAATCCGATTTACTATAGCGCTAAAAAAGAATTCTAACATCATTTCTTTATGCAGTCAATTGAGCTTTTGATGCGTTGTTGGTTTGGGTGGGGTTTATTTTAGCGATTGGCGCAAACAGCAAGTTATGGCACGTTTCTATGCTGACCTTCACACGACCCTCAATACAGCCAACTACGGAAAACTTGGTCTATGCAGGCAGGATGGAGCTCCAACCCATATGGCCTGAGACGCAATCTCCCTATCTTTTCAATACCTGGTCCATTGTATACTGCACTTAACACTAACCATGCTTGGCCTCCTCACCACAGCCTAGACCTCAACCCGTTTATATTTCTGGATATTGGGATCTGCCAACGGAATAGTATTTTCAACCAACCAGATAGCCTGGATGAACTTAGCCAAACGTCTCCAAATACACGCGAGAAGTACCAGTTGACACCTTGAGTGCCGACGCAGAGGTCACGGGTTCGATCCCCGTGGTGACCAGGATTTTATTCTGTCTATTCCTTGTATTTGTCTCGTCTTTGTTCCTATGGGGCTTTCCACATTATCTTGTGTCATTACCTTCACCTTGGGGAACGTACGTCGGAACTTGGTCGTCAGAATCAAGGCTTGATGTCTTGGCCAACGTATATCTGTATTTGTTTTGAACACGACATGCATAATGAGTGTGTGCTCTTTCTTTTTTGTTTGACTGCATAGGAGGTAATAATAGAGATGGTGAGAAGGAAAAGATCAAGAGAGCTTTATGAGGTGCTTCTAAAATATTAGGACAATCAGTTGTTTCTTTTGATGCTGTTTTTTTTAAAAAGTATGTAACTCAAAATTACGTAATACCATAAGGGATGAATCTCATGTCCTCAGCTTCCAAATCCAAACAAATAGTAGAGTGGGAGGCTTTTACATTATAAAAAATCAATCTCGATGGTAATTCATTTCTCCCTTTTGCCCTATATAGAGAACGTAAATTTCAAAGAGCTTGTTTAGTGTCGACTTGAAACAAACAAGTGTCATGTTGTTACCTGTTGATGCATGAAATTCACGTCTACAGTTTATAAAATCGGAAGATGCACCCTTATATTTCATGCTTTGATTTTTTTAAAGTTTAATTGCCTTAATTTTCAAATATTGAATATTAAATTTGAAATCCTAAAAAATATTTTTAACACGGTACTTGTCTGGTGGTTAAGCAGTAGGATGAAGTGAGATATTGAGACATAAGCTGATCAGTCCTCAGCGATAGTATTTTGTATTGACAATGGCAGAATATTTTGGTACAAGAACATAAGGGAATAATATCATAGGTCCACAAACATAGTTACGTTCATCTATCTATATCTCCATGGCTACATGGTTGAACATACGCCGAAAAGTTGCCTCATACGCTTAGCCCTACTCTGCGTGATTCGCTTTAGTTTATGCCAAGTTTTTTTTCTTATTCCTGTTTTGTCGCTTCTTTATATTAAAGGATTTTCCCACGTTTTTGATGATCTCCATGTCCTTCCCTTTGCCAGATTATACCCAACAAATATTTAATGTTATACCCCGTGTGATATCAAATACAATTATCAAATCGATTCAGTACTTGACATTGAGGTTTTCGGGAAGGCGTAACGATACCAATTCCCACTTTTTAACAGAGACAGAGTATTTAACGTACAAAGAACGACCAACTGAGAATTATATATTAGATAGATTCAGAGCTCTGATAACTTTTATTCTTATGGAAAATATATTCACGCTGCCTACGTTTGAGACTTCTTACTGTTTCGATAAAACAGTCATATATGCGTGTTATATAAATATCTCAATTTCAACCCAATCTCCCATGATGAGAAAAGTAAGAAAACGATGATCTCGGAGGTTCCGTCCACATATTATGCGCATAATATATTTATATGTATTCAAATACAGGCCTCTGACAAGACCACTCTGAAGTGAAGTACATACTATGTAAGTATGTAAAGGATAGGATGAATAATCATTGAGGATAGGTGACCTGATGCCAAGGTGGTTAAGTGACTCGGTGTACATGTCAAGGACACCTTGGGGTACGATAATAGCCTTGTAACAATTTTTATTTGATTTGATTTACAACACCAACAACAAGGTGTTCTCGGGTTTTGAGAGGATTTCTAACGTTGCCCGGAAAGCCCTGTAAACAGTCAAAGGATCTTTAACGTACACTACGTGTTGTGATCGGCACACGGGACCTCCTTTTATCATTCGTCTCCTAGTGGTACTAGGTGTCGAGCCACGTACTGGACCGATTGGGGGGGGGTAGATTTTACTATAAAAAACGAGAGAAAAAAGTTGTTCAACCGTTGGCGGGGCTCGAACCCACTACCTTTGGTTGAGACGGCGACACCTTGCCTCTGACTACCGAGTCCCACCCCCCCCCCATTATAACAAAGAGCACATCCTCTAAATCTGAATCCTGTTATGGCAGAATTGGATATTTAGAAATGGATTTTCGGACCTCAAGAGTAGACCAGCTATAATGGCACTTTATGCTCGAAAAAGATGCAGTGACAATTTGACAGGGTTGGATGCCAGAGAAGAATATTACAAGATTATCCCGAAATTGTGAAATCGCGATGTTTGTTGGATGCTGATAAACAAAGAGCCACCATTTTAAAGCTCTAAAGAAGTCTGAAATAGCTTGTTTTTTGGTGGAGAGGATGGAGAGCGATGCTACGTGACAAGGGAACCTAAAGTGCCTCTTGATCGCTTTGTGGGTGCGAGGACGATGAAGACCGCTAAGCATGGTGTATTTACTAAGAACACTGTATTTCTGCAGGTAAAATACGACCGTTGTGTTTGTATAAGTGAGACTTACACAAAATGACCTTTGGAAAAGTAATGCGGATGACGTGTGGTGTTTATAGTACTGAAATCGCCCGCGCAACGATTGTGCACATAACCGCGTACATATAAAGTGCACTCAATTGTGACAATACCTCGCACTATAGGCTAGTTAAAGTGTACTTTAAAGATAACTTGGCTGCTTCAAGGGCTGTGGGATGGAAATGACATGGATTTATGTAAACTAAAACATGATTATCAAATACATAGACATAGGGTGACAAATGATATTACTCGAATGATTGATGTTGAACGCAACTCAGCAACAGTCATTTCCTTGTTTTGTGCGTCTTTCTTTGTCTTTGAAACTGCCTGCTGACTGACGTGGTTTCACCTTCCATAGCCCCATTGATTTGCTAGATTTTAAACTCTTTGTGACATATTTATGTAGATAAAAAGATAGATTTAGCTAGATAATTGTATGTTGGTAGGTGGATATATATATATATATATATATATATATATATATATATATATATATATATATATATAGAGAGAGAGAGAGAGAGAGAGAGAGAGAGAGAGAGAGAGAGAGAGAGAGAGAGAGAGAGAGAGAGAGAGAGAGAGAGAGAGAGAGAGAATGAGAGAGAGAGAGAGAGAGAGAGAGAGAGAGAGAGAGAGAGAGAGAGAGAGAGAGAGAGAGAGAGAGAGAGAGAGAGAGAGAGAGAGAGAGAGAGAGAGAGAGAGAGAGAGAGAGAGATAAATACATAGATATATAGATAGATAGATAGATATACAGACAGACAAATAGATGGCTATATAGATAGATAGACAGATATGTCGATAGATAGATAGATAGATAGACAGATATATGGCTAGATAGATAGATACATAGATAGATATGTGGATGGATATATAGATAAATAAATAGATAGATAGATAGAGAGATAGATATATGGATGGATGGATGCATAGATAAATGGTCATGTAGATATATATATATATATATATATATATATATATATATATATATATATATATATATATATATATATATATATATATATAGAGAGAGAGAGAGAGAGAGAGAGAGAGAGAGAGAGAGAGAGAGAGAGAGAGAGAGAGAGAGAGAGAGAGAGAGAGAGAGAGAGAGAGAGAGATAGATAGATAGATAGATAGATAGATAGATAGATAGATAGATAGATAGATAGATAGATAGATAGATAGATAGATAGATAGATGGATGAAGAATACATACATACATACATACATACATACATAAATACATACATACATATATACATACATACATACATACATACATATATACATACATACATACATAGACAGATAGAGAGATGGATGGACGGATGGATGGATGAATGAATATTAGTCACCCTGCCCATTACTTTGTACAGGCCGAATGATTAAACAATATCAAATTTGATAAACCCTTGGGACGCAGTTGAAGGCCAAAGATCGACTCTTGCCTTAACCATAGTAAACTGTGTTCTTCGGCCTAAATTGACCAAACCAGGAGGGAAAAAATGATGTAGAAAAAATAATAACCCGATCTTAGAAACTCACTCCGTTGCATACCCAATTTAACGTTTTCTTTCCGAAGTGACTTCGCCATAAGAAATAGCAATTAGATTACAAGTACCTTTAGAACCAAAGCTTTGTATTTGTATTCGAAATTGGCGTTGATATGAATATCAAACGCAACGTGGTGGTGGTGGTGGTGGTGGTGGTGGTGGTGTGGTAGTAGGTAGTAGTAGTAGTAGTAGCAGTAGTAGTAGTAGTAGTAGTAGTAGTAGTAGTAGTGGTAGTAGTAGTAGTAGTAGTAGTAGTAGTAGTAGTAGTAGTAGTAGTAGTAGAAGCATCAACAGTTGTAGCATCAGTCATAGTAGTAGTAGTAGTAGTAGTAGTAGTAGTAGTAGTAGTAGTAGTAGTAGTAGTAGTAGTAGTAGTAGTAGCAGTAGCAACAGTAGCAACAGCAGAGGTGTAGTAGTAGTAGTAGTTGTGGTAGTAGGGCAGTAGTAGTAGTAGTAGTAGTAGTAGTAGTAGTAGTAGTACCAGTAGTAGTAGTAGTAGTAGTAGTAGTAGTAGTAGTAGTAGTAGCAAGTAGTAGCAACAACATCAGCAAGTAGTAGTAGTAGTAGTAGTAGTTGTGGTAGTAGTAGTAGTAGTAGTAGTAGTAGTAGTAGTAGTAGTAGTAGTAGTAGTAGTAGTAGTAGTAGTAGTAGTAGTAGTAGTAGTAGTAGTAGTAGTAGTAGTAGTAGTAGTAGTAGTAGTAGTAGTAGTAGTAGTAGTAGTAGTAGTAAAGATAAACAGTGAGTGTCGGAGTTAATGTAATGAAACAAGATAATATGAAAGCCCCATAGAAACAAAGACGAGACAAAACAATGAATACTCCTGGCCACCATGGGATCGGACCCACAACCTCTAACTATGAAAAGAAAACGTGCTACTAACCGATCTAACTACGCTCCTAATGAGGGAGCCTAGTTACCTCGGTTGGTAGCACGCTTTCTTTTTTCTGTCTATTCCTTGTGTTTGTCTCGTGTTTGTTCCTTTGGGGCTTTCATATTACCTTGTGTCATTACATTAACTAGTAGTATTATAGCAGTAATAGTAGTTAGTAGAAGTAGTAGTAGTAGTAGTAGTAGTAGTAGTAGTAGTAGTAGTAGTAGTAGTAGTAGTAGTAGTAGTAGTAGTAGTAGTAGTAGTAGTAGTAGTTGTTGTTGTTGTTGTTGTTGTTGTAGTCGTAGTAGTAGTAGCAGTAAACCTGTTCGTCTCACTTTCTTGAGGAATCTATGGACATTTAACTGTATATCACTCTTGCCGACTGACACCAAGAAGTAGATAGACTGAGGTCCAGCTGTTTGTAGGAAACCACGTAGCAGTCCCCCCCCCCCAACCTCATCTTACCCCCATAATTATATTCAATGCATGATGGAATTGAATGATGTGTTGTTATGTGGGATTAACCTTTGAAATTGAATGAATTTACAACAAATTTACCCTCAAGGGTTATTCATTCTATCCTTTACAAAATGTCAGATATTTCCATTTTTCGTGTGGTTTTGTCAGCATATAATATCTTAACAATATTATGATCAAGTAAGTTTTTTGTCTTAAATATCATTAACCACATATTACTGGCAGTAAAGTTCATGCTATTTCTACGTCATGAGATAAAGCTTGTTGACATAATATTCCGCTATTACATACATCAATACAAGTATTTTGTATTTCATTTGTTAATATAATGCTTCTCTTTATTTTGTATCCTTTAATTGAACCATTTCCACGTTGTCATGATGTTAAGGCTTTTCAAACTTTCACCAATAAAGGCGATGTTTGTACAAAATGAAATGAGAATGTTAATTAATCTGTGAAATCTAAAAACTGTCAATGACACGCCGTTAATATTATGTATGGAAATTTCCTGTTGCAGCACAAAGACATTTGAATGCGTGCCTTTTTTGACGATATCATGATATGAAGTATTAGAGAAAATATTGAACCACCTAATGATCTTTAAATTACACAGCATTGGTGCACAGGACTTGAATATCCGATGTGTTAGATCCATCTAACTGAGATTAGTGATGATTATAACAATAGCAATCGATTGATCAAAATGTACGCCATCCGCCATCATGTGCGGTGATTTCAATGTGAATTAGAGAAATATGAGGATAAAAGATAGGTGAAAGAGTGAAGGGAAGTGAGAAGGTGAAGCAAAGATCTTTGATTGGACGTAAGATCCACCAATAGCACCAGCAAGGCGTCAGAGACCACCATTCGTATTTTCCATGATTGAGAGATTCGTCGAACCTCGAGGTCATCGAGGTCGGTTATCTACTACCATCTAGAGTAGGCTTAATATTATGCTGCCGCACTTAGGACCATGAGGCCCCGAGTTCGAGGTAAAGCCAGAGTTGTCTTCCCAGGAAGACATTTAACAGACATTTCCCCGAGACTCCAGGTGCATAAGAAGAGAGGTAAAAGCCTGGAGAGGTGCTTATTATCATCTGTTCCG
>JAXRKP010000132.1:115000-120000 GCA_037039925.1 Doris montereyensis | reverse complement strand
TTTGTTGTGTTTGTTTTTGTTTTTGTTATAAAAGATTAATGTTATTATACTAATATTTTGATGATCCTTATTATCTTTATTATTAGTGTTGCTGAAAAGTTGAAAATTAATTGTAAAATGGTGCAAATTTCCTAAGGTAGTGTTTGAAAGTAGACGCTGTGTATATTATTCATATGATATTCCTAATTATAATGCATTGAAATGGGCGGATAAGGGCTTGGGGGCGGGGGGTTGTTGGGGTGGGCGGGTGGGGTTGTGGGAAGGGGGTGATAGGGGTTGTTTTCTTAGTGAGATGTTGGGGTTTGTTATATTTTGTGTTTTTGTCTTGTTTTGTTGGGTTTGTTTTGGGGTTGCTGTTGTTTTGTTTTGTTTGTTTTTTATTACTTTGTTGTTATTATTGTTGTTGGATTTTTGTTTTCTTCGGGGTGGTTTGTAGATATTTGTTTTTTGTGTTTACTGTGAACTCTCTTTTTCGAAAATGAATGATGCATTGCGTAGAATTGACATGACAAGCGCAGTTCATGATTGGGCCATTACAAACAATCGGTTGCTTTCCCGGAGTCCCTGATACATGGGACATGTCAGATTGTTGACTCTTTCGAGAGAGTTTTTTCGTGTGAAATTAACGAAGTCTCGGTCGCTCGAGGGTGTTGCGTGAAAAATATAAGAAATAATTTCCAGTGTGGGTGGTTATGACTGAGTAGTCTCCCTCTTATTTGTCAAGGTTTCCCATGGTCGCCACGTTATTTTTTTATTTTTATTATTATTATTATTTGTTTTCTTCTTCTAAGAAGCATGTTATGTCTTGTCTTTTTCAGCTTCAAAATGGCGATTTTGACCTCTGCGTGGTCTTAGCCATCTGCATTTCAAGCGTTTCGTGGTAAGTAATACATCTATAAATTTATTTCATTCAATGTTTATACTTGTCTGCATTGGTTTCTGGTCCTGTAGGGGGATTCGGTAGCCCAGAGGCAAGGTGTCGGCCTCTGAACCAAAAAGTCGTGAGTTAGTGCCCGAGAGGTTGAAATATTTTCTCTATTTTTTTTTCCGAAAGTAAAACTCACCTCACCTGCTGTCTCAAGTCGGTGGACCAACACAATGTAGACCCATCAAAGACGTTGGGTGAAAAGGAGGTCCGATGTGCAAATCCCAATACTTGAGTGCCTGTTGAAGATCACTCGACTATTTATGTGCCTAGAACTGTCGTAAGATGGGAGTGGGCACTATAGAAAATTATTATTATATTATTATTATTATTATTATTATTATTATTATTATTATTATTATTATTATTATTATTATTATTATTACAAGGCAGTCCTGGCAAAGTTGTCGGGGTTTTAAAACTACCAAAACCCTGGGATCACCTTAGTGGTGGGTGTGAGTAAAACCAAATAAAAAACAAATACACATCTGTAAGTGCGTGGCAAATGTTGCTGGTATCATAGACAACAAGTGACTTTTCCACCAGGAAAAAACAGAACAAACACGTGACGTTTCCGGGTCAGTCAACAAGCCAGGAATATCTACACATGTATACAGACATCACGGAGAGAGAGAGAGAGAGAGAGAGAGAGAGAGAGAGAGAGAGAGAGAGAGAGAGAGAGAGAGAGAGAGAGAAAGAGAGAGAGAGAGAGAGAGAGAGAGAGAGAGAGAGAGAGAGAGAGAGAGAGAGAGGTGTATATTGAATGGCCGAAGTAAAGATTAAAACTTGTAAAAGATGAAAAACTTTGACGAAAGAGATTAAGGGATGAAAGTAAGTATTTTCAAAGTAAAAATGATATACGTTAAAGTTGTGAAAAGTATACTAATGTTAAGAATGAAATGATAAGGGATGATAAAGGTTAATTAAAGAACATCTTAAGATAGTAAAGTACACCAAATCACAAGCAAATCGTAGATCTTAAACAGTTTGACCTAATCCGTTTGGATGGACACTCACAAAATATTCTCTACCTATAGCTGTGTACTCATTCACACTTGATTAAATTTGTTGTAATATTCACAGCGGCTCCTACCTGATAACTGCCCCTAGTACAGTCATCCGTGGCAACAGTTATGACGTCGTAGTGGAAATACTCAATTCGACCAATGTGGATGTCGAGATTCAAATTCAAAAGAAGAACTACAACGGAACAACATCGCGTTATGACGTCACCATGTTGCACCTGACAAAATACCTTTAGTCAAGGTAAGTCTCTGGCCCTTCCTTTGAAAAAGATTAAATGATGACTTTGAAAGTGAAAAAAACGGGGGGCGGGTGCGGGAACGGTGGTGGGGGAGGAGGGGGGGAGAAGTCCTTGGTTTTCTTAGTTTTTGTTTCCTTCATTTTAGATACTTAGGATGACAGGGGATGAAGTTGAACATTATGGTGATTACGATATTTATAATTCAAATGACTTATTTTCATTATTATTAGTAGTAGTACTACTATCAGTCCTATTATTATTCTAATATTATCGTTACATATTATTATTATTATTATTATTATTATTATTATTATTATTATTATTATTATTATTATTATTATTATTATTATTATTATTATTATTATTATGGTATTATTGCTTATTACTTGTATCATCATCATCATCGTCAATTTATTATTATTATTATTATTATTATTATTATTAATTATTATTATTATTATTATTATTATTATTATTATTATTATTATTATTATTATTATTATTATTATTATTATTATTATTATTATTTTTATTATTATTATTATTATTATTATTATTGTTATTATTATTATTATCACTGTTATTATTATCATCATTATTGCTCTGAATATTCATTTTTTTAAATTGTTATTACTACGTAATGTAGTGTTATTTTGTTAGTGTCAATATTGTTGCTATTTTTGGTGGTGGTAGTGGTGTTGATTGTGGTACAAGTTGTATTGGAGTTGCTTACAAGCATTTTTTTTGTTGCTTTTGTAATTTGTGATTAAGTGATTTTGTTTTTTGAGTTTGATCTGTTTTGTTTGTTTGTTTGTTTGTTGTTGTTTTGTTTTTGTTGTTGTTTTTTGGGGTTTTTTGGGAGGGGGTTGGGTTGTTTTTGGGAGTGTTGTTCTTCTTTTCCTTCTTTTTCTCCTTGGGCGGACTCGGTAGTCCAGATGCAACGTGTTAGCCTCTCAACCCAAAAAGGCAGTTGGTTCGAGCCCCCCGACGGTTGAAAAATTGTCTCGATATGTTTCGAGCAAAATTTCCCCCCTGGTCCAGGTAGGTGGATCGACACCTCGTCATCGGAGACCGACGATAAAAGGAGGTCCTGTGTGCAGATTACAACACTCTGTGCATGTTAAAGATCCATTGGTTGCTTACAGGGCAGCCCGAGCAAAATAAAAACAAATCCTATCAAAAACTCCGAGATCACCTTAGTTGTAGGTGTGGGTAAATGAAATCAAACAAACAAATTTTCCTCTTAGTGGTGTTTTTGTTGTTGTTTATTTTAAATCGGGGGAGGGGGGTAGGAGGGAGGGAGGGAGGAGATGGTATCTGTTTACTCTTTTTTGTATGTTATAAACTCTTTACCACGCGTTGTCCAGAAGTAATGAAGTTAAGACTACTCTTGAGAACAACCATTTTTTTGTGTCTGGTTTTGTAAAATATTATTATGTTAGTGTAAAGAGACTTCAGTTCTCTTGTTTAAATTTGAATCTTCGTTTGTTTTCAGGAGCCGCAGGGATTTTGTCATTGCCAGTAAGTATTGCATTGTTTCATTACAGCGAGGTATAAATTAAATTTTAGTAGCTATTAAAATGTACGGATTTCATGCCTTACAAGTTCAAAGAGGCGACTGACGTTAAGAATAATATTCCAAGTATAACTCTTGAGCTTAGGCTACATGAAGGAGATTAGATTATCTGTGACCAGACAGTGCTTCTTAAAAAGTGTAGCCTTTAATCATACTTTTCGAATTTAATAATAGATTTAGATTTCATACTTACTTTCTGATTTTATTCATACTTGCGATTTTAATTATAGTGTATTCTTATCGTATAAATGAGTTTGCTTTAAAAATCTACGAAGGCCAAGCGATGACTATTTTTTTTCCATTGTTTTTGTCGTTTTTGTTGGATTTCTTTTCCGGAGCTGTCTTCTTTTTCTTTTGACTATACAAATTACCTTTGCATTTGTGTATGAAATAATAGGAGCCTTCGCCAAACAATGATGCGGTTGCTAAAATAATATTTAAAAAGCCTCAGTGGGTGGCTATTATGTAATTCGTCAGTCAGTCTGTTTACGTTTCATCGTGAAATCCACATTTGTATCAAATTTTCTTTTTTAAATCAAAAACCGTCAAAACTATTTTTTCTTAATTTTGTTATTCTCTCTTATTCTATCATCTTATGTAATCGTAATATCTTATCACGCCTAATCATAATAATACCATCCCTTACCTTTTCTTATATATATATATATATATATATATATATATATATATATATATATATATATATATATATATTATTATATTTATTTTATCTTATCGTATCTTCTCTTATCTCGCCTCATCTTGTCGCTTTCGCTATGTTACAAAATATATCCCATTTACGTGAAAGTGTTATTGTTTAGACAAGACACTTACGCCATTCGTTTCCACTTAGTGAAAATCACACGAGGAAGGCTTCCATGATTTAGTGATAACCAGATCACATCGTGTGAATTGAATTACAGGTCTCCATGTTTAACGTTAAATTGGCCACCTGACATTTGCCAAAGACTCTAGTGAGCATACCTGCCTATGGCGCATGAGAGCGGTTGAACAAATATTTAGAGGCAGGTAAAAAAAAACTGTTGTATTTTCTCAGCCGTTCTGCGTGTCAGACTGAATATCGTGCTTCCTGATGAAGTAGTTTTTGGGTTTTTTTCACTGCAGCAAAGCGATTATAAAGTGGCAATAAGCCATTTTTTCATGATAATACTGTGTCGCTGATTCCTCTCTCTGTTTGTCTCTGTCTGTGTCTCTGTCTGTGTCTGTGTCTCTGT
>JAXRKP010000132.1:87500-110000 GCA_037039925.1 Doris montereyensis | reverse complement strand
TGATGGACGGGGTAAATTTCAAAGAAACAAACAAACAAACAAACAAATTCCTACAGGATTTCGATATTTGATATATTCGTCATCGTTTTTCGTTATGGAATAAATAGAAGTTGTCTCTCAAATATTAGTGGTCGCTCAAATAGTAGTTGTCGCTCAAATAGTAGTGGTCTCTCAAATAGTAGTGGTCTCTCAAATAGTAGTGGTCTCAAATAGTAGTGGTCTCTCAAATAGAAGTTGTCTCTCAAATAGTAGTAGTCTTTCAAATAGTAGTGGTCTCTCAAATAGTAGTGGTCTCTCAAATAGTAGTGGTCTCTCAAATAGTAGTGGTCTCTCAAATAGTAGTGGTCGCTCAAATAGTAGTGGTCGTTCAAATAGTAGTGGTCGCTCAAATAGTAGTGGTCGCTCAAATAGTAGTGGTCGCTCAAATAGTAGTGGTCGCTCACTGCTTACGGATCCCTTGACCGGAAATGGTCTGATCGTTTTTATTGCACAACTGGATGGAGCAGTCTATTCCCCTCACATTGATACCATAACAAAGGCTCTTTCATTTTATACGTTTTTATTTTAGAAAAGATAGCGGCCTAACTTTTCAACACATCAGTTGCACCATAAAAGCCTACAATTTGTCTAAAGTATAATTCGTTGGTACTTATTTTATTCATCACAAAGTACTCTATCTGAAAATTGTAATCTAGAGGAATTATTTACAATATTAGCTAAGATCAGCCGAATATTGTGGGAGACATTCCGGGCACCTGTTGTAAGAAACATACTATCTGACATGAGTAGGCCCTATAAGGGACCCGGAGCAATTGAAATGGTCGACCAGAAGCATTTGAGAGCCTCTCAAGATTTTATGACGTTTCAAAGTATTATAGTATTATTTTCTAGGTTAATATGCGAAAAATCTTTCAAATAACGGAACAAAATGTTTTAATTGCGAATTTCTCAAAATGCTACTTTTTGACCATGATTTGCGATCTACTTTTTATAGTCCGAGTTCCCCCAAATTTGGTATATAGCATCTATGAAGCAATCTAAAATTTTGTGCTATAGCAGTGTTTGATAAATCTTCAAGTTTTTGCATCAGAATGTTTTTGTGAGTAAATTTGCTAACAATTGGAAAGGTTGCTGTATGCAATTTGTTTTTAAGTCATAAAATCAAAATCGTTTATTTTATCGAAGAAAGCTACTGAGTGAAGCACTAGATATTGAACTAAATCACATGTGTGCGAAGTTACAGCCAGGTTTGTTTAAAATTGAGCAAGCCTATTTGAATTGTAGGTATTTTTGCAATGACAATCCAAGATGTCAGCGTTCTCATATCAACTCCATGATAAAAAAGATTTAATATTATTTTCAGCTAATTTAGACATGCCGAGTACAATGACCGTGGTTAGAATTGTTTATATAAAATAATTTTTAAAATATGTTCAGGATTTATCTGTCTATCTATCTATCATCTATCTATCTTTTTATCTATCTGTCTATCCATCTATCTTTCTATTTATCTGTCTGTCATTCTATCTATATATCTATACACCTATATATCTATCTATCTAACTATCTATTTATCTATCTATTTATCTATCTATTTATCTATCTATTTATCTATCTATTTATCTATCTATTTATCTATCTATTTATCTATCTATTTATCTATCTATTTATGTATCTATCTATCTATCTATATATCTATCTATTTATCTATCTATTTATCTATCTATTTATCTATCTATCTATATATATATATATATATATATATATATATATATATATATATATATATATATATATATATATATCTATCTATCTATCTATCTAACTGCATGGATATCCATCGATGTACTACTAATTATATATCTATCCAACTATCCATTTGTATTTGTATTTGTTGGGAAATAATATAGAGAGGTATCACTACTTAGCGTACCAGGAATAGTGTATGCCAGGATTCTGGACATTAGACTAAGGAGAAAGAGTAGAGGATCAGATTGAAGAACACTAGAGTATATTTAGACCAGGAAGAAGTGTACAGGACTACATATTTACAATTAGACAAATAATAGAAACATTCTTCGAGAAAACATTGACTTGCACCTGTGTTTTATTGACTTAGAAAAGGCATTTGACACTGTGAGGAGGGACGAACACAACGTAGAGCAAAATCTAATAGAAGCCATTAAATGTTTTTAAAAATAAACAAACATGTGCTGTGAGTAGCTGGAAATGTATCTGAAGAATTTGATGTAGATATAGGAGTAAGACAGGGTTGTATCCTAAGTCTTCTTTTGTTTATCACATGTATGGATTCAGTCGCAAAGACATCCTCAAAAATAAAGAAAATGAATGTAGGTATTTGGAAGCTCAAACCAGTAAATGTATCAATGCTTTCATTTGCTGATGATTTAGTTCTGTTTGGAAAATCGGAAAGGGACATCCAGTCGAACATCAACATGATGAATAATGAATAAAATGTCTTTAAAGGAATGAGAGTAAAAAAAAACCTAAAACAATGCTAGTAACTAGGAAACTTAAACACAAAATCTTAAATTGGGCAGGAGAATTTAGAATACGTTCAAAGCTACAATTACCTAGGAGTAATGATTAAATCAGAGGGAAAACTAAGAGAAGAAATCAGCCAGAGAATCTAAAAGGCAAGGCCAATATATAACCATGTAGGAAAGGCATTTGTAAGTAAACAAGAACTGTCAACAAAAACCGAAATGGCAATATACAACACAGTTTATTGTCTTACTCCCCTCCATGGCAGTGAAACCTGGACCTTAGACAGTAGGGAATACAGTAGAGTACAGGCAGCCGAAATTAAATATTTAAGAATAGTAGTAGGGAAAACTAAAAGAGACAAAATCAGAAACACAACAATAAGAGATCAAACCAAAGCAGATAGCATAAAAAAAACTAAGATAGAAATGAATCAACTGAGACGGTTTGGGCATGTTAACACAATGGATGGCAATATAATAGCTAAATCAGTATACAGTACTAAAACTCAATGTAAAAGAACAAAGACAGACCTCGTAGAAAGTGGGAAGAAGATATAAAAGAGGCATTGACGCAAAGAAATTTAACTTTCACGGAAGGAAACAGAAAACAGCAGGTGAGGGCAGCCTGGAGAAAAAATATTTCGGGTATTGAAACCCATACACCGGAAGTTAGAATGGGAGCTGATGAAGAAAAAAGAAAGGAAATCGGTGCGATCGGATCTGATCATATCGACATGCTGTTAATGTAGTATTACACACTCTCTTTTTATTTATTGGTAAATCGGTGTGATTGGATTGGATCATCTCGAAATGCTGTTATTCTAGTATTACACTCTCTCTCTTTATTTATTGGGAAATCGGTGTGATTGGATTGGATCATCTCGAAATGCTGTTATTTTAGTATTACACTCTTATATTTATTGGGAAATCGGTGTGATTGGATTGGATCATCTCGGGAAATTACATTCTCTTTTATTTATTGGGAAATCGATGATTGGATTGGATCATCTCGAAATGCTGTTATTCTTGTATTACATTCTCTTTTATTTATTGGAAATCTTATTTTTGGGAAATTGGGAAATCGGTGTGATTGGATTGGATCATCTCGAAATGCTGTTATTCTTGTATTACACTCTCTTTTATTTATTGGGAAATCGGTGTGATTGGATTGGATCTTCTCGAAATGCTGTTATTCTTGTATTACACTCTCTCTCTTTTATTTATTGGGAAATCGGTATGATTGGGTTGGATCTTCTCGAAATGCTGTTATTTTGTATTACTCTCTCTCTTATTTATGTGTAAATCGGTGTGATTGGATTAGATCATCTCGATATGCTGTTATTCTTGTATTACACACTCTCTTTTATTTATTGGTAAATCGGTGTGATTGGATTGGATCATCTCAATATGCTGTTATTCTTGTATTACACACTCTCTCTTTTATTTATTGGTAAATCGGTGTGATTGGATTGGATCATCTCGATATGCTGTTATTCTTGTATTACACACTCTCTCTCTTTTATTTTTAGGTATACCTTTGGCCAACGAGTGAAAGGAACTGTCCATCTCTACGTTGGCCATGACAGTGATCCCGATGCCTGTGGCAAAATGCCCAAATCAGTTGAAACTGTCTTTGAGGTGAATCTTCTTGCTTCCCCTTTCTTCTACTACATTTCACAGTCTTGGCAGCGTTTTAGCTATTTAACAAACTGCAACTTATTCAAGACAAACTAGAAATAATAGAAATCTGTTGAAGTCCAATATCTTTGTTTTATATATTTTAAAGATCACGAGACTTGTTAAAGGTGACAATATGGGTGGTCTAGGGCGTAGGTGGTTGAACACGATTGTGAGATTGTGAGTTCAAACTTTAGTTTTCCAAGCCTGGTTTTCATTGTGGACTCGAGAAACACATTACAACTTAATATATTCCTCCACCCAAGTGTGAATGGAGAGGACGCTATTAATGCCTGGCAGGTAAGCTCGGATCAGACGTGTATTCTGTCCAGTGGGTGTTCTGGTCTTGTGTTGTGTGTGTGTGTGTGTGTGTATGTGTGTGTGTATGTCTTATTTCCATATGCTTTCCAACTAAACTCTAGAAAAACGACGCGTATATGCTATAGCTCTAAGGGTGTGCAAATTCAGGAATCACTTTACTTGTTACTTCACTGATTAATTAAAGGTTGTAATTCAAAAGAAGAAGATAGTAAATCAAACGTTCTATCCATAACTCCAGATAAAATTTAAATGCTTAATATGATAGATTAGAATGGCCATAGCATGAAAAGGATTGTTGTTTTCGTTAATTTTACAAGACACATTTCTACCTCATGCAGATTGATGGAGAAGCGAAATTCACCATTCCCAAATCAGATATCCAGCGTGTTGCTTCTATGTACGATCGTTCTCGTATCCGTGTGACAGCTTTTGTCAAAGAGGCTACCACAGGTAATTAAAACAAACAGTTTGTAAAAAAACAAACAATTCAACATGTTGTAAAAGAAAAGGTAGCTTGATAGTCCGTAAGTAAAGTAAACAGTAAGCTCCATACCCAGAGTTAAGCGTAGAGAATCAGGAGTAGAATCCTGATTTTCTTGACATACGGCACAATAACATAGTAGTTTGCTTTACCGCACAATAACATACAAGTTTGCTATACGGCACAATAACATTGCTATACGGCACAATAACATACTAGTTTGCTATACGGCACAATAACATACTAGTTTGCTATACCACTACAATAACATAGTAGTTTGCTATACCGCACAATAACATAGTAGTTTGCTATAGGGTACAATAACATAGTAGTTTGCTATACGGCACAATAACATACAAGTTTGCTATACATTGTAGTTTGCTACAATAACATAGTAGTTTGCTATACGGCACAATAACACAGTAGTTTGCTATACGACACAATAACACAGTAGTTTGCTATACGACACAATAACACAGTAGTTTGCTATACGGCACAATACGACACAATAACACAGTAGTTTGCTATACGGCACAATAACACAGTAGTTTGCTATACGGCACAATAACACAGTAGTTTGCTATACGGCACAATAACACAGTAGTTTGCTATACGGCACAATAACACAGTAGTTTGCTATACGACACAATAACACAGTAGTTTGCTATACGACACAATAACACAGTAGTTTGCTATACGACACAATAACACAGTAGTTTGCTATACGGCACAATAACATTGTAGTTTGCTATACGACACAATAACACAGTAGTTTGCTATACGGCACAATAACATTGTAGTTTGCTATACGACACAATAACACAGACACAATAACACAATAACATAGTAGTTGCTATACGACACAATAACACAGTAGTTTGCTATACGGCACAATAACACAGTAGTTTGCTATACGGCACAATAACACAGTAGTTTGCTATACGCCACTTTTACTTTCGCCGAGCTTGAAAAGACCTTGCAACCCATTTGGCTGCTGGCTCGACACGATTTCAGAAAAAAAATACCTAGACTGGGACTCGAACTTAAGCCTACTGCGTCGTAGTCACACGCTCTATCTACCGATTTAGCCACCGTATCCCCACACTAATGCATGCTGATCGACTTTGCATCATTTATCCCCAGCAGATCATTTGACTCAAAATCCTTCTCAACTTCCAGGGGAGCATACAATGCAGTTATCTGTTAGGCGCTTCATACAAACACTTTTGACAAAATCCTTCTGTGCCGCCTAAAGCTGGGTACTCATTTACGCCTGCGTTAAGTGAGGAAGGCAATGCGAAGTGCATTTCCCAAGAGTGCAACGTCGTGAAATAAATCCTGGGCCAGCCAGAGGTTTTATTAGTCGAGTGTCATTGTGATTACAAACTCACAACGCTTTGGATCCAAATGATCCAAATGATCCAAATGCAGACGAAGGGAAGCAACTATAGGCACTAGACATTAGTAAAATATTTTCAAGTTATCCCTCCTCGTAATAATATTGCTTTATCTTTAAAGTTTGTAACAACATTAGACATGATGATATAGACTTTTGTTCTCATAAGGAAGAAGACAAAACAAGTGCAAGAGAATAAGAATACAAAGAAATCGCAAATACTGTGTAAGGAATCGAATCAATGAACGCCGCATCAGCCAGCACCCATCACTTCACCATGAAGAGAAACTGCAATAATGCTATTTAGAGACTCTTTACGCCATTTCTTGTCAGTTAAATAAGGTGTTGTAGCTGAACCGCTGTGTTGTGAGCTGGTAATTACGACGATATTAATTCCAGCCCTATGGCTGGCACAGGTGGGCTTTTTCACAACGTTGTACTCTTAGGAAAGGTATTTTATTCTACTTTCTTCACTTGACTCAGGTGGGAATGAGCACTCAGCTATTATAGGAGGAAGAAAAGGTCTTCTCAGAGTGTTAGTGCGAAAAGCCTAGCAGGCTTGTGTATTTTATGCTCCCCAAGAGTTAAGGAGGACTTTGAATGAAATGGCCTGTTGGAGGATAAATGGGGTACCGTCGGTGAACCTACACTTGTGTGGGGATACATGATATAAATCCATCTTAAAATTAGGTTCTTTTATAAATTGAACATTTACTAAAACTTCAACTGTAATCACAGAAATGTCATAATATTAGGAGAATCAGATTCGTCAATGAAACATGAGACATTCAAAGCTAAATTATTTTTTAGATAATATTATGTTATTCTCTCACTGTTGTATTCTTGTGTCTACGTTTTCGTTTTTCCCCTGTGTAGTTTCTCCAATGTCATTTCCATGATGCACCTAACCTAACATTGTGTTTTGATATTCTTTATCAGGGTGCAACTGAATGGCAGTAGTATTGTTACCTACTACAACCATGAATTCAGAGTCAAATTCCTTGAAAATACACCCAGTGTATTTAAACCTGGACTCCCCTTATGTTGCTTTCGTAAGTTGCAAGCAAAAAGTATTTCATAGCGTAGATTTTAATAAGCCTTTGAATTTATAGAGCATAACTTTATAAACTGCGCATATAATTTCGTTTCTCGTTAATTTCATATTGATGAGTAGTTTGTCTCTCCTGGTTTGCTCCTTTTGTTTTGGTTTCGTTTTTAAATAGTATGTGTGTTCTTCACTTTCCTCTCTACGTTGTTTGTTTTTTAGCTGTTTCCTAATTGACATCAAATCCTGACAACAAATCATCAATCTTGTATTAGTTTGTGTCTTCTTCACTTTTCTCTTTACGTTGTTTGTTTTTTTAGCTGTTTCCTAATTATCATCAATCTTGTTTAGTATGTGTGTTCTTCTTTCCTCTTTAATTAGCTGTTTCAATTGACATCAATCTTGTATTAGTATGTGTGTTCTTCACTTTCCTCTTTACGTTGTTTGTTTTTTTAGCTGTTTCCTAATTGACATCAATCTTGTATTAGTATGTGTGTTCTTCACTTTTTCTCTTTACGTTGTTTGTTTTTTATGTTTCAATTGACATCAATCTTGTATTAGTATGTGTGTTCTTCACTTTTCTCTTTACGTTGTTTGTTTTTTTAGCTGTTTCCTAATTGACATCAATCCTGTATTAGTATGTGTGTTCTTCACTTTCCTCTTTACGTTGTTTGTTTTTTTAGCTGTTTCCTAATTGACATCAATCCTGTATTAGTATGTGTGTTCTTCACTTTCCTCTTTACGTTGTTTGTTTTTTTAGCTGTTTCCTAATTGACATCATTCCTGTATTAGTATGTGTGTTCTTCACTTTCCTCTTTACGTTGTTTGTTTTTTAGCTGTTTTCGAATTGACATCAAATCTTGTAACAATGCGTGTTTCGTAAGAAATATAATCTAAGTCATATAATACAAATGTAAAAAAAAGGAGTGACAAAAGAAATTAAATTCACATGTTTTGTTTCAGGTTTCAGACATGTATTTCTGCATCATCGTTATTTAACATCATTCTTATAATGTGTGAAAAAAATATTTAATGATTGGGTTGTTGTTTTTTGTTGTTTTTTGGGGGTCAGCGCGGGGGGGGGGGTGTTTTTTATTTCTTTTTTCCCTATTTAGGCTTTTCTCTTTAAATGAGAATGCGTCTATGGCATATATATTAAGGTCTCGTTGTAGTACGCTGATTTACAACATACCCGTATCTGTGTAAATATTCAAAATGCTACCAAATTTCTAGTTTGATTCAATTATCTTTGTATCTTTTCAAAATCTGAAAGATACAAGTGAGCACCCCAGACAACATGCCTCCATCTTCGGACCCAAAAAGTCTTGTGTCTGTTTATGCCTATGCATCATACCTGGTGAAGGTTGATGATGGACATCTGTATGATGTTAGCTATTTCACTGGTACATTCCCTCTTCCTGGTCGCAACATATCTCTGCCTAGCAACGGTGTTCTTCCTGTTGGACTTGACATCCCTGACAACGCAACTTCAATAACGATCAACGTAAGTCGTCCTCCGATCTAGTTCATCAAAAACCTTTTAACCCTACCAGGGTATAGGCTACAGATGAGATAATTATATCCTTCCTTCTCTAGCTCATTCCAGCTGACATCCAATCTATTGCAGTCCTTTTCTATATTATACTCTTTGTCTCTAAATGTTGGATCTTAGCGCGGCTTTCGATAACGTTGATCACAAAACACTCTTCGCTAGAATGCAGCAATGTTTTGGCATCACTGGCCTGGCTTTGAAGTGGTTTGTAAGTTATCTCACCGATCGCACCCAGCGAGTCATCATAAATGACAGTCCTTCATCGGCAACAAATATCTAATTTGGCGTCCCACAGGGATCAGTCCTTAGTCCGTTTCTCTTTACATTATACACTACACCTCTCAGTGACATCAATGCATCCCACAACATGTATCATCTTTTTTATGCTGACAACACGCAACCCAACACCCCACTCAGCATGAACAATCACATAACAGCTAAAGAAACAGCCATCATCAACTGTGTGTTAAGACATCAGGAACTGGACGATAGAAAACAAAATGAAATTCAACAATAACAAGACAGAATTGATTACATTTAGAGTCATACGTAACACGACTATATGTAACAGCCATAACGTCAACATTTTCGATTTCTTCTTTGATGAAATTTTACGCATACATGTTCACATTAACAAAGTTTGTGAAATAATCCATCATGTCTTTAAAAGCATCTCTCGTATCCGAAATCTGTGAGACAAAGAAACATGTAAAATGCTTGTCCATGCCCTTGTCACATGTTGTCTTGATTTCTGTAATTCTCTTTTCTATTGGTTGCCAAAGACTTCTATCCATCGATTACAATTACTTCAAAATAAAACAGCAAGAATTTTAACTAAGACTAAAACGTCCGAAACACATCACTCCCGTTCTGTGCTCTCTTCATTGGCTTCCACGTTGAAAATAGAATCGTATATAAGATGGCATGTCTCATTTTCAAATGCATTCATGACACTGCCCCCGACTATCTAAAACATCTCCTTTAAGTTCACCCTCCCAATCGTCCGCTTAGATCATCACAATCTTTGCAACCAAAAATTTCTCAAACGTTCTTTCACCTTTTGGGCCCCAGCTATATGGAATTCTTTGTCAGTTAAAACTAGAAATTGTACAACTCTTCCTTCCTTTAAATAATCACTTAAAACATAGTTTTTTTCCGCTTCACTTTCGGCTTGCATTATATTTAACTTCTTGGCATTTTCTAAAACCCGTGTAAAGGGTTTGCTGTTTTATTGATATATTGTATATTTAACACTGTGATGTATATGTAATTATTCTTAGATTTTTTAGTTGTGACTTCTTTAACTATTACTATACTTTTATATACGGAGACTTTTGAAACTGACATTTAAACGTATCATGGGATTTGAGGGGTTGACAACTGTAATTTATGTGTCTGTATATGTGTGCGTATGTATGTGTGTGTGTGTGTGTGCGTGCTCGCATGTATACGGCCATCTTGTAATTAGCACATATCGTCATTTTGGTATTGTTCATTTTAATTGTAACATTCTTCATGTACGCAGATATCATGATTTTAAAGTAATCGTAAATATTGATTACGTTATGTATGCTATTTTATTATATATGTCTTGGCCTTTGTAAAGCGCAACAGAGCATGGCCCTCATGGATAGGGGCGATATATAAATTTTACAATATTATTATTATTATTATTATTATTATTATTATTATTATTATTATTATTATTATTATTATTATTATTATTATTATTATTATCATTATCATTATCATTATCATTATCATTATTATTATTATTATTATTATTATTATTATTATTATTATTATTATTATTATTATTTTTATTATTATTATTATTATTATTATTATTTTTATTATTATTGTTACTATTATTATTATTGTTATTATTATTATTATTATAATTAATTATTATTATTATTATTATTATTATTATTATTATTATTATTATTATTATTATTATTATTATTATTATTATTATTATTATTATTATTATTATTATTATTATTATTATTATTATCATTATTATTATTATTATTATTATTATTATTATTATTATCATTACTGTTGTTATTATTGTTATTGTTATCGTTATTGTTATCGTTATTGTTATCATTATCATTATCATTATCATTATCATTACCATTATCATTATTATTATCATTATCATTATCATTATCATTATCAGGATCATTATCCTTCATTATTATTATTATTATTATTATTATTATTATTATTATTATTATTATTATTATTATTATTATTATTATTATTATTATTATTATTGTTATTTTCTAATGTCCCGTGGCCTACCATGGTGTCGTCTTCCCTGTGGATTCCATTGTAATGTTCGTCTTGATACATTTGAAATAGACTTTCGCAAAGCATGTCAATCCATTTTCATCGATTTATCCTGGAGTATGCTCGATAGTTTTCATTGCAGTTTTTGTAAGCCTGTGTGTATGTCACATTACACATTTTGTTGTGGTTGCCACGCAAGGAATTAAACACAGAATGTCACACTGCTATCTTGTCACACTAGCCTTGGTCTTTAGGAGAAGTCGTCAATCCAAAATGTCAGAATGCGATCGTGCTTCTCTAACATGCACTGCTTAAAACACGTGTATGATAACATGAGACTGGGTTGTTACAAGTTAAAAAATTGAACACCACAAAAGAAAATAAGGAAGACCCATATTATCAATTCATACATTTCCGTAAATTGCGTAAAATTCAGCATTGCCATAGTTTTCTTTCAACGTGCAGATTTCGCTGTTTAAATAGAACTGCAAGACGATTAATGACATTTAAAACTGAATGTAGTACTATGAATATTATTTCTGTTTATTTCAAAGGCTCACTACAAGGGACAAAAGGCGAAAAAAACTGTGTCTAAAACCTATTCAAAGAGCAACAATTTCATGCAACTGTCTCTTGAAAGCACAAATCTTAAGGTAAGTTCGATTCGTTATGGTTGATTGACTGTCTGTTTTATTGCTCATCCGTTTATTCCTTTGTTCTTTTTTAATCATAATTATGTATTATACATTTGTTTTCTCCTTTTTACCTAGCTAAAACTAATTTAGGAGTCATATTCTCTCACGTATACAATGATTCGTTACAGGCAGGGGATGAAGCAATTTTCAAGCTGAAAGCAACTGAACCACTCCAATCTGTCTACTATGTGGTAAGAACATTGAAGATATAACATTTTATTGCGATCATAGTGAACAGCTTTCTTCACCACGCTACTCTACCAATTATGTGTACAATACACTTTTAATACTACAATATAAATATGATTTACTATTTCACGTACCTTCATGAAAGAAGGATGCATGTTATCAATAAAAGCTGAGCCTGTATGAATTAACACATTTCAAATTATGTAAAATGAAAAAAAAAATTTCTGTTGATTTTCCAAGTGGTTTCGTTGTTCAATTTAGTTTAAGAAACACGATGAATAAATGGAAAATTAAAAAAAATAGTAACAAAATTCTATTTATGCCCAGCATATACCTCTACGATGTTCATTCATTAAGTCATCACACGTTTATGTATGCAAAATATTGTAATTATTTATCATCATTAATTATGAATCATTACTGTCATCATAATTCTTTCATCACATGTTTGATTTGCCATGTGAGAGATATGTTATGTTTATACCATTGTTATTCTCAACCACAAGGTTAATTCAAAGGGACGTGTTGTCCACAATGGAAAGGTTGATGGACATGGAGCCATGGACGTTACCTTCCCTATTGAAATCACCAGCGACTTTGCTCCCACCGCCCATTTTGTGGCTTACTATGACAGGAAATCCTCAGAAATTGTGGCAGACAGCATCGCCTTTAATGTTGATGGCATGTTTAAAAACCAAGTACGTGGGGTTTTTTTGTCATTTAAAACTTTAAAATTCAATATTGTGGTACAAATAAAAGTAAAATGTAGAAGGTGCATTGGGTAATCAATAAATGTGACTTTATATTGCTATTTTGTTAGATTATGTCAAACTTTATGTCCATTTCAGAGCATTTTGTCATGTTTTGCATTATTTATTGCTCACTGAGACTCCCCCCTGTATATATTATCACCATTTAGGTGAGATAAATAAATTCCACCCACTTAGCAATACGAAATTCAATGTTTGATTTGAAAATCTCATTCAATTACTTGAACAATTTCTGCAACAAGAGGACATGACTGTTCTGCTGTTCTGTCTCAAGGTATCTTTGGCATACAGTGTCAACAAATCTGAACCCAACAAGCCAGTTGATCTTGTTGTTACTGCTGACCCCTACTCCACCGTCAGCCTTTTGGCTGTGGACCAAAGTGTTCTGCTTCTCAAGAGTGGCAATGACATAACAGCCAAGAAAGTAGGTATTTTTCATAATTTCATGAAAGAAAAGAATAGAAGAAAGAAAAAATAACCAGTCCAAGCCAAAGTATATATTATCTGAGCAATCTGAATTCGTTTAGATTAGGTGTCCATCACTTTTTGACCAAAGTGTTCTGCTTCTCAAGAGTGGCAATGACAACAGCCAAGAAAGTGAGTGGGTTTTTTTCATTATATTCTGAGAACGAAAAGAATAGAATATGGAATAAGCAGTCCAAGCCAAAGTGAGTAATATTGAGCAATTTGAATTCGTTAAGAATAGGATTAGATCCCCAGGGGATAAAAATGATATGAGACAGAAGAAAGAAGTGAAGCAAGTGAAGATAGTAAGAGTGTATCTCATCTTAAGTTTATCGGGAAAAGTTCCTTTGAAAAAGGCTCTTTAAGATTTTGTATCCTTTACATAAGCATGGCTTTGGAAGGTAATAATTGCAATGGTATGTTTATAGTTTGAAATAACCGGCGTAAATGCAAATTGATATATTTCAGTTTATCTCTCGTGATTTCACAACAACCGTAGGTAAAATAATCATTGTGGTGGAATGTATATGCCTAGCATGTGAAAAATAATAAGGGATAAAAGTGTGTGATTTTGTATAAAATTTGATTAGTTTAGAATGTCAATAAAGTGACGAGGTAGTAAACTTATAAATATGTATTCATAATAACTTGCAAGAAGAGATTAACGAAAGGTATTAGAATATATCCAGTTGAAATGACATAATGAGAGCCGATATGCATTGATTTGAGTTATCTCAACAGAGTAGTTATGTTTTCAAAAATTAATGATAAAGTACTATCTAAATGGAAGTGTGTAATAACAGAAGACTTAAGAAATATCTTTTGAACGCAGAAACCCAATCTCCCCCACAAAACATTTTTTTGTTAAAGTTTCAATGTGAGTTACATGAAACGCATTTCAGCTAAAATTATTATTTACCCTTTTTCAGTGCAGGTTGTAACCAAGGCTATTTACAATTACTCTCTTCTTCACAATGATATTAGGGAATAATACATAATGATATATTTTATGAAATGTGATATCTCCCGTTAAACAGAGTGTTTTTCTTCTGTAGGTACAAGATAAAATCTCTAAATATGGCGTGAGAAGTAAGCCATCTGACGCGGACCACGCGTTGTCTTACAGTTCAAGGAGTGTCTCTCAAGTTTTCCAGGTATTGATAGAATTGTTGCAAAGATGCATTGTTAATGTCACGCGAGTTTACTTTTGTGCTATGTCTGAAAGTGCTCGTGTTCAAGAATCAAAGCAATCATGTATATATTTGACGAAATTATGGCTTTTTTGTCTTTAATTGTAAGTTGTTGTTTTTTTCTAACCCTCAGACCCTCATCTCTAAGCTTACCAATAAAAGTAGTTTTTTTTTATTTGAGTTCAATTTCTTTAAAATTTGAATCCAAGGATTACGCTTTTTTTATTCTCATTGAAAGCATTATTCCAAAAGAAATACTACCAAGCATTAATATATAAATTATTTATATAATCTTAGTTGATCGTTATTTATGTGTCAAAAGCATTGTTGCTAAGCTACAATGCGTAGCTATATTTTGCATGTGGTATTTTTAATGATTCTAAGGTCGTTTTCAATCAGTTTTGTTTTACAGTTTTTTTGGTGTAATTAGGGAAAATTTCATTGTTTTCTTTGTCTTTGAGTAGACTTTCCATTCACCGAACCCATCATTTTATATATTTTTTTAATAATTAAATAGCTGGAATATTACAGTTCACACTTACATACGTAACTTATATACCTGAATAGCTGGAATATTACAGTTCACACCTACATACGTAACTTCTATATCTGAATAGCTGGAATATTACAGTTCACGCCTACATACGTAACTTCTACATCTGATCTGAATACGTAACTTCTATATCTGAATAGCTGGAATATTACAGTTCACGCCTACATACGTAACTTCTATATCTGAATAGCAGGAATATTACAGTTCACACCTACATACGTAACTTCTATATCTGAATAGCTGGAATGTTACAGTTCACGCCTACATACGTAACTTCTATACCTGAATAGCTGGAATAGTACAGTTCACACCTACATACGTAACTTATATCATGGAAGAGCTCGGAATATTACAGTTCACACCTACATACGTAACTTCTATACCTGAATAGCTGGAATATTACAGTTCACGCCTAAATACGTAACTTCTATACCTGAATAGCTGGAATATTACAGTTCACACCTACATACGTAACTTATATCACGGAATAGCTGAAATATTACAGTTCACATCTACATACGTAACTTTTATCACGGAATAGCTGGAATATTACAGTTCACACCTACATACGTAACTTATATCACGGAATAGCGGGAATATTATAGTTCACACCTACATACGTAACTTCTATACCTGAATAGCTGGAATATTACAGTTCACACCTACATACGTAACTTATATCACGGAATAGCTGGAATATTACAGTTCACACATACATACGTAACTTATATCACGGAATAGCTGGAATGTTACAGTTCACACCTACATACGTAACTTCTATACCTGAATAGCTGGAATATTACCGTTCACACCTACCTGCGTAACTTTTATATCTGAATAGCTGGAATACTACAATTCACACCTATATGCGTAACTTCCATATCTGAAATATTACAGTTCACACCTATATGCGTAACTTCTATATCCAAATAGCTGAAATATTACAGTTCACACCTATATGCGTAACTTCTATATCCAAATATCTGAAATATTACAGTTCACACCTATATGCGTAACTTCCATATCTGAAATATTACAGTTCACACCTATATGCGTAACTTCCATATCTGAAATATTACAGTTCACACCTATATGCGTAACTTCTATAGCTGAAATATTACAGTTCACACCTATATGCGTAACTTCTATAGCTGAAATATTACAGTTCACACCTATATGCGTAACTTCTATAGCTGAAATATTACAGTTCACGCCTATATGCGTAACTTCTATAGCTGAAATATTACAGTTCACACCTATATGCGTTCTATAGCTGAAATATTACAGTTCACGCCTATATGCGTAACTTCTATAGCTGAAATATTACAGTTCACGCCTACATACGTAACTTCTAAATCTGAATAGCTGGAATATTACAGTTCACAACTACATGTGTAACTTCTATATCTGAATAGCTGGAATATTACAGTTCACACCTACATACGTAACTTCTAAACCTGAATAGCAGGAATATTACAGTTCACACCTACATACGTAACTTCTAAATCTTGAATAGCTGGAATATTACAGTTCACACCTACATACGTAACTTCTAATATCTGAATAGCTTCTAAATCTGGAATATTACAGTTCACACCTACATACGTAACTTCTAAACCTGAATAGCTGGAATATTACAGTTCACACCTACATGTGTAACTTCTAAACCTGAATAGCTGGAATATTACAGTTCACACCTACATACGTAACTTTTATATCGATTATTACCATGATTACTTTTGATATCATCCGACCTACGATATGTTTGAGCTTCAATATGCGTGAACAGCTACGATATGCTTGAGCTACAACAATGTGCTTGTTGAAATTTGTTTTTCGTTTTTTGTTTTCGTTGTTTTTTGCTATGGGTGGGGGGTTGAGGGGAGATGGTGGGGGAGTTGTAGGAGAAAGACACTACCTTTTCATATGAGTAAAATTAGGATCGTTTGGATTTTTTAAACTTACATCATCATAGTAATGTATTATGACGCTTATTAACCAGTAGTTTTTTAAAATTGTATTTAAATGTTTTGTCTTTTAAGCAAACCGGATTTATAATTATAACTGATGTTGATACATCAGCACCCCGCCCAGAAATATCCACCCTAGTGAGTATAATTTAGTTTTATTCTTTATTGTTATTTGATTATTTATTTATCTATTATCAAATTTACTCATTCATTTGTGTATATTATGTATATAATATAATACTAAGTATTATATTATATACATAATATACACAAATGAATGAGTAAATTTGATAATAGATAAATTATTGAATCTTTCTCATATTTTTTTTTAATCATATCTAAAATATGAATTAACATGGAACCAGCATCTGCTTTATAAAGTTTAATGTTTCTGGGACAATTCCAGGTCTCTTTTATTTTTGAAAGCATTGCACCTCACATTTGAAAGGAGGTTTTGTTCTCTTGTTTCCTCATATGTCCCAGGCTTGGATTAGATCAGACTGAAGTTTAGTGTAATATGTCCCAGGCTTGGATTAGATCAGACTGAAGTTTAATATGTCCCAGGCTTGGATTAGATCATATGTCCCCAGGCTTGGATTAGATCAGACTGAAGTTTAGTGTCATATGTCCCAGGCTTGGATTAGATCAGACTGAAGTTTAGTGTAAGGCCGCAGTGTTGAGCTGTTATTGCGTTTTTGAGGAACTGCAATGAAGTTGATGATAAAACTACCATTAGTGTATATTTGTATAGATGAGATATAATGATAGATCATTTTTATAGAGCACCTTACACCGCGCAGAATAGGCTCAAAGCCCATAACTTTTTCAAACATTAAGGATAAATACATGAACTCAGGCCACCATGCTTTTATGCATCAACACAGTTATGAAGTCAGTTACAATAGACTTAGATATAGATGTGTTCATTTTGGGTTGGGGTTGGGTTGTTGTTTGTTTTGTTGTTTGTTTGTTGTTTGTTTGTTTTTTTGTTGTTTTTATTGGGGGTGTGATCGTTTTTGTTGTTGTTGTTGTTGATGTGGTTGTTGGTGTACTGCTTGCTTTTCATTTTTATTGTTTTCCTTGTCCTTTTTGTATTTGTTATTTTATTGTTGTTGTGAGTTTGTTCTTTGCTTCTTTGATTTTTGTTGTTTTTGTTGCTGATCTAAGTTTGGTTGTTGCAGGGTAGGAGGAGGGTTGTTTTTGTTTAGTGTTTTAGAATGGGTTAGGGAGGTTTGTCTCTTATGTTGGTAATAGACTAACCAATATGCCTTCTATCACTTTCGTTCATGAATTTAAGTTTCTTTACGTATTTGCAAACGATTAGCTTCCAAACAAAAAGGAATAATATTTATTCGAAAGCGAATTTGTGATTCTTTTTTATCATGAATGTGATTGGTCAATGTTTCATACCTGCTGCACTTCACTTACATTTCATCTTTTAAACTTGAACAATCTGTACCTTCTTGAATTGATCCCCATTCTCTTCCCACGTTATAGTTTCAATCTTTTTTTTTCTCTCTTCCATTTTTTTCCTTTTGACTAACGCATCAGATGAAATTATGTCTGATGATATTTCCCCTAAAGAGGCAAGGTCTTTCAGTCAGATGGTTATGATGGATTATAGTGAAGGAGAAAGTAATATTGTATTGAGATCTTCTTCAATGGCGCCACAGAAAAAACGTTTTGAGAGTGTGAAACGTGTCCGCCAGATCTTTCCTGAAGCGTGGCTCTGGGAGATTCACAACGTTAGGTTAATGGATCTTCTTTTTTACATCTTTCTAGTGACATGTCGTCCTCCCCCCCCTCTTTACTAATGCTTTAAATAGATCATGCTTTCGGTTGTTGTTGTTGTTGTTGTTGTCGTTGTTAATATTGTGATAAGGTTTCGAAAATTGTTCAGCTTCGTTCAGAGACAAATTAAATATTGGACGGTGTGAGCATATTTAACGAAATTTGAGATTGTTGTTTGTGTTGAGTAGAAATTAAGGTTCATTAAGATTAACCTGCATGGCTTTTGCTGTTACCGCATCCATTGCGTTATTTGTAACATGGTAATCTGGTTAACATAGTTGATTTAACGTATGTGTTCCAGTATGATCTTATTGAAAACTAGTTTATTCTATGTCTTCACAGCTAAGATGGATCGGTTCGGTGTGTTACTGTAACATCTAGAAGCCATGGTACAAACTTCTTGCATACAATGTATTTAATTTTACTCCCATTCTTCATATTTAATCTGTCAAAATAATAATCTTTTCTTCTCTCTCTCTCTCTCTCTCTCTCTCTCTCTCTCTCTCTCTCTCTCTCTCTCTCTCTCTCTCTCTCTCTCTCTCTCTCTCTCTCTCTCTCTCTCTCTCTCTCTCTCTCTGTCTCTCTCTCTCTCTCTCTCTCTCTCTCTCTCTCTCTCTCTCTCTCTCTCTCTCTCTCTCTCTCTCTCTCTCTCTCTCTCTCTCTCTCTCTCTCTCTCTCTCTCTCTCTCTCTCTCTCTCTCTCTCTCTCTCTCTCTCTCTCTCTCTCTCTCTCTCTCTCTCTCTCTCTCTCTCTCTCTCTCTCTCTCTCTCTCTCTCTCTCTCTCTCTCTCTCTCTCTCTCTCTGTCTCTCTGTCTCTCTCTCTCTCTCTCTCTCTCTCTCTCTCTCTCTCTCTCTCTCTGTCTCTCTCTCTCTCTCTCTCTCTCTCTCTCTCTCTCTCTCTCTCTCCCTCTCTCTCTCTCTCTCTCTCTCTCTCTCTCTCTCTCTCTCTCTCTCTCTCTCTCTCTCTCTCTCTCTCTCTCTCTCTCTCTCTCTCTCTCTCTCTCTCTCTCTCTCTCTCTCTCTCTCTCTCTCTCTCTCTCTCTCTCTCTCTCTCTCCCTCTCTCTCTCTGTGTGTGTCTCTTGTCTCATAAGTTCATATACCCATCAAATATCACGTGTATGCCTTCCATCTATCACATGTATCTTTTTTAATTGAATGTCATTCAAATGGTAGTCCACAAATAGTGGAAGATCATTCCAATGCATAACTCATGTTCAAGCGAAAAAGCTGTTAAACTCATGTCTGCTACGGTATTCTTCTTGAAGAGGAGCCCTTCCTTCAAAGGATGCATCGACCAATGCCACCGACTACTCAACCGGAAAAGGAATACCTTTCCTACTCTGGTAATATGGACGCAAGCTCTCTCAAAAAAGTTGACCACCTGCGCAAAATATTTCCTGAAACTTGGCTTTGGGAAAGCACCAGAGTGAGGTAGACATCATGTGGAATAATCAATAATTCAAAGTGCACAATATCATATTTTACTACACTATCACAATATCATATTCTACTACACTATCACAATATCATATTCTACTACACTATCATAATATTATATTCATCCGTATAATAATCCGTTAATATATTCTTGCCCTTCAACTACGACAATCTCTCATTCTATCCCTTTTTATCAACCTACTATGAGTGTAGCATTCCGAATTGAAAACCAGGATAGAGTAGGTACGAAAGGATCATTCTGATGTAAAGTATGCTAATTGTGTAGTTAACAAGAATGATTATATTGTCAACCTCGTATAATCTGCTAAGGGTTCCATTTAATGAGTTCACCTACAATCGAGAGAGGAGGCCACAAACGACACCTTCTGGACTGGAGACAAAGTATTTTGGCGATTCGGACGCTGGCTTTCTGAAAACGGTCGACCGCCTGCGCAACATATTTCCTGAAACTTGGCTTTGGGAAAGCGTCAGTGTGAGGTAGAGAAATCATGTGAAAGTAATTCAAAAAGCACAATGATAATATCTTCACACCCAGCGATACCAACTCCCATTCTCTCTCTCTCTCATAATCCTATTCTACACCATGATATTTTATACTATGTCCTGCACTGTTGCTAACTGGTTCGACTAAGGCAAAAACAGGCACAATATATAAAACAAACTAAAAAATTATGTGAAGGGCACATTTTTTTTTAAAAAGGCGAAACGCAACAGCAGATGAAGAGGATTGGGTTTGTTTGGGGCTTGTCCTCTTCATGAAATTATTGCTACTTTTATTTCAGTTTTATGTAAAAAAAACTAAAAAAACAAATTTAAATAAAGATGTATATGATGAAAAAGAGAGGACAAATCATTTTAGATGAAAGACGGCATCTATTTTTAGTTCAAAATTTCTTTTTTTTTTATTGTCGTTTAAAATCAGAAGAAAGAATATTAATATTTCTTTGTAACAGACAGAAATAAAGGAAAACACAAATTTTCATTCGATAATAAATCTGCTATTGCTATATAAAACCTCGGATAAATAAAATTGTAGGCATGTTTTTGTTTTAGGTGGGGATGGGGCGGGAGGGGTACAACTTTTTGCTTAAAGAAAATGACTTTAAATACTCGAAGGTTGCGCTTTCTCCTCCAGTTTAAAATCTTTTACAGCATGATGTGTTTTAGTGTCTCATTCTTACACGAAATATATAACAACATGCGTATCTAGTTTGTCAGCTTTAATACAGTGTTTCCTACCTGTGCATGCATATCTACTTTGTCAGCTTTAATACAGTGATTCCTACCTGTGCATGCGTATCTAGTTTGTCAGCTTTAATACAGTGATTCCTACCTGTGCATGCATATCTAGTTTGTCAGCTTTAATACAGTGTTTCCTACCTGTGCATGCGTATCTAGTTTGTCAGCTTTAATACAGTGATTCCTACCTGTGCATGCGTATCTAGTTTGTCAGCTTTAATACAGTGTTTCCTACCTGTGCATGCGTATTGTGTGTGTGTACGAGCAGGTGGGCTGTCTTTGTAGATCCTATTCTACATCATTAATGGAGAAGGAAAAAGGTTATAGGGCGGAGGTGTAAGGGAGGAGGGTAGAAGGTCGGTTTAGAGATAGGAAGATAAATTGGCAAGATTTTGTGTTGCGATTTCATAAAAACGCTTTTGAAAGTAGATACAGTGTTTTACGATAAATGTATGACTGTGTTTGTATGTTGTTGTTTTTTTTGTCTTATTTGTGCGTGTGATTACTTTTTCCATATCTGTCGTTGTTGTAGTTTTCTGTTGTTGGTTTGTGGTGTGTTTTGTTCTGGGGTATTTTGGTTGGGTTTTCTATTTTGGGGAATTGAGGGGGGGTTGTTGGGAGAAAAATTATTATCAATATGTCATGTGTGAAAGTATCCAATATATTATCATGCTAATAATATTATTATGCGCATATACTATGTGTTGGCCACAGGTACACTCCATTGCATACATGAAAGCCAGTCTTTATGTCATTACTATTTAAATGTAACACCTATTTAATATCACACCCAGACTATTTCCCCATCTCTGGAACCCATCCATCCCTAACCTCCCCACCCTTCCACCTTCACACTCTACCCCAGCGTTTCTCCTCCCTTCAACTCTCACGTTTTGCTTGCA
>JAXRKP010000132.1:67500-72500 GCA_037039925.1 Doris montereyensis | reverse complement strand
TAATATAACAATGCTATTCTTGCATGTACTGCAAGACTTTCAGTCAGCATCCATGCAGATTGGTGCCAATAAATGGTTGTTATTGTCAAAATCGCGTCAGTCATGACTAATTCTACATAGCTGCTTCTGGCGTATTAAGCATGGAATATAAGTTGAGTGACTGGAATTCTAAATTTGTTATACCTTTGAATACTTAATTGATATAATGCTAATAGTGTACATAAGTGAAGTGAATAAAGTTGTTTCAAGGCCCTTACGGCCCGTACAGCAGGAGCTTATCCCGGTTTTTGTAACTTGGAGCAAAACAGATGATGATAATCACACTGGACGGGACCTAAGTCGTCGAGTGGGGACAATGAGTGCTTAGTGTCTTACCCAAGGAACACAACGCCGGCTCTAGCTTTGTAAGGATTCAAACCCATGACCACTTGATCCCAAGTCCAACAACCTAACCACTCAGCCATCGATGCCAGTTAGTGTACATGAGCCCATGCTATCGCATTGCAGTTTTAAGCACTTTGCATCATTGTTTCATTGTCCCAGGTGGACTATGCACAGAACATGATTTTTTTCAAAGACGAATTTTCATCATCAAAAACGAATTTATATAATAATATTGTATTCAATGGTAGATAAATTTTTTTAGTAAAAGAGCTGTTAAGCATTCAAGAGCCATGTTTAAGCATTTTACCAAATTGTTGTCATTTAATTGTATTTATATCATTTCAGTTCCAAACTCCACTGAGAAATGTTGACATTTATTATCTTTATAATAATTTCAGTTCCAAACTCCACTGAGAAATGTTGACATTTATTATCTTTATAATAATTTCAGTTCCAAACTCCACCGAGAAATGTTGCTGTCAAAATCTTTGGAGTAGGCTTTGCTATAGTTGAAGTAAGAACAAAGCAATCAGATAGAAATTCATTTACGAGAATATTGTGTTATAGCTTTGTTTCATGTTGTTTTTTATACATCTCCGTTTTTCATATTTTTGTCGTTGCTGTTGTTGGCATAAGGTGTTTTTTCGTCTTTGTTTTGTTTTATAAGGAATAACGAATCGGAGGCTGGTTGTTTCTGGTTTGGTTATTTTGTAGGCTTTTTTCTTTGTTCTTTTTTTGCTTGATTTGTTGAGAGTTTTTTTTTCTCTTTTGCTTGATATTGATAGGGGGGTGTGTTCAATATTGTGAAATGATTTAGATCAAAGATAGATGTCGCTATAAAAGATAGATGAAAGATAGATTGATAGATAGATTAATATATAGATAGATAGATAGATAGATAGATAGATAGGTAGATAGATAGATAGATAGATAGATAGACAGATAGATAGATAGATAGATAGATAGATAGATAGATAGATAGATAGATAGATAGATAGATAGATAGATAGATAGATAGATAGATAGATAGATAGATAGATAGATAGATAGATAGATAGATAGATAGATAGATAGATAGATAGATAGATAGATAGATAGATAGATAGATAGATAGATAGATAGATGGATGGATGGAGGAGGATGGATGGATGGATGGGTAGATATATATATATATATATATATATATATATATATATATATATATATATATATAGAAAGATAGATAGATAGATAGATAGATAGATAGATATATAGATAGATAGATAGATCGATAATTAGATAGATAGATAGATAGAATGATAGATGGATAGAAGATAGAATGATAGATGGATAGAAGATAGAATGATAGAATGATAGAACAACAGATAGATAGATAGATAGATAGATAGATAGATAGATAGATAGATAGATAGATAGATAGATAGATAGATAGATAGATAGATAGATAGATAGATATATTGATAGATAGATAGATAGATATATTGATAGATAGATAGATTGATTTATAGATTGATAGATAAATATAAACATAAACACACACACACACACATACGCACGCACACACACACATTTGATGTCTACGTGGACATGCCAGATCTAAATATGTCTGTGTAATTGCAATATAACTTGCTCTAAATAAATTTAATTCACACGTTATGATATTACGCTTGTGCTTACTGTATGTGAGATACGGATTGCAGTCGTACGCTCCTTGCACAGGAAAAGATCACAGTCTCATATTTATTATTGATGTTTTTTTAACAGTAAATTACTTCTTTATTGGTTTTTTCTTTCTTCTTATTCTAATCTCACATCTAGATTGAGCACATCTTTAACGTCAAAGAAGAATTAGTCACGCCTTCCTTTGACGTCAGCACTGTGTTGTTGGACGATGATCTGGATTCATTCAACCTCATGATCTGTACCAAGTATGATATGTGTTCCTATCATCATTTAGTGTCTCTACCTGCTGTCTTGCCATGCCTGGTTTTATAGACTATGTATCATTAAAAACCTCAATCCCAATAACATAGGCTAAGAAAGTTTTCGTAAATATCTATTTTTCTCTCCATTAATTAAACCAATCGCGTAGGTAAATAACTTTGAAAATTAATATTTCAAACCCGTTTGCTTTCAATCTGCAGATGGCTGTTGGACCACAAGACCGGCATGGTGGTCCAGGAGATTGGCATCCCGTCTGGTTTCAATCCTGATTTGGCTACCCTTGGGAATGTGGTGGGCATGAAGCGATTCGAGAGGAAAGGAAACTTTGTGGCTGTGTACTTTGATGAGGTATCACACTGTGTTTAGTAACGAAGAATTATGAAACTATGCCAGTTATCCTTTCTCTACAAAATACCGTCGCTTCTGTTTTATAACTTCTCTCGGCATTTGCGTAGGTATTTTGGAGACGGAAAGTAGAGTTGGTTTTGTTTTTTGTTTTTGTTTTTTTTTGGGGGGTGATAACGGAAAGCATTGAAAAGTTTGTTCTTTTGTTCTCTTCGATGTTTTGTTTGAAGCGAGTTTTGGTTTCTCTTTCTTCATAAAAAAAAAGAACCACAGAAATATTAATTCCGTATCATCATGAGCATATTTATTATATACTTATAATTGTCTTTTTTTTTTCAGATTGGCAAAAACATCCACCTGTTACAGCATTCTTATGACCCGAGTCAGCAAAGTGGCCCAGGCAGAACAGAGTTACATTAGAACCTATGATTATTATGAACCAAGTAAGTTCTCCCAAACCTTCTTTGCTCTAGAGTTTGAATTTTAGATAATTCAGTACAATCAAATTGTGTGTTTTTATGTACATAGAAACATGTTTACACATTTCTATAAAGGTAGCTCAGTCACTACACCATTGGACTGCAATGCAGATGCCATTCAAATACGAAAGCCAGCATGAATCAGTTACAATGAAGACCTTCAGAATAACATAGCGCCAGCTGTAAAAAAACGTTTTGTGAAGGCTATAAATGGTCACTTGTTTATTGCATTAGATCAGGTTAAACGTGCGACAAGAACAACTAGATCAGGATGTCAGACATATACAGTCCCATCTTTAGACATTGGTTAATTGTTATCAAGAATTGCGTTAGTCACTTGTTATTCTTATGAAGAAGAAGGCGACCCAAATTCAATTCCCACCCCCATTCCTATCCCATTCCCTGACATGACTTTTGTTGGCTTTTTTCTGTCAACTCTACAGCGAAATAAGTAACTCAGTCAATGTTTGGCAAGAGTCAAAGCGGCATGGAATGCGATGGCAAGCTGAATATAATGTCAAAAGCCTAGAAGAATCAGGACTCTACTCCTAATTGCCCAACGCTCAATGTACTTACTCTTTCTCCAAATGATAACATTTTCGCAATATACATGGAGGTGTTGTAGCTGAACTGTAGCGTGACATTATCATCACGACGACACTACTGGTTCAAACCCCCACGGCTAGCACAAGTGGGCTTTTTTTTTCACAACGTTGTACTCTTAGGAAAGGTGCGTCACTTTACTTTCCTCATTTGACTCAGGAGTGAATGAGAACCCAGCTAGGAAGAGAAATATCTTGTCAGAGTGTTGGTACGAAAAGCCTAACAGGCTTCTTACTGTATGCCCCCTCTTACCCCGGGAGTTGAGGCATGAAGTGGACTGTTGGAGGGTACATTACAGTCGATGAGCCTGGCCGGGACACGGACTATAAGTCCATCTTTATCTTTAATATATTATAAGCTCCCACTTGCATCTTCTGTGGTTTGTTTCTCTTTTCACAAGCTTGTTTCTATGTCTTTCCTCTGCTAACAGTGGACAAGTCTACAGTGTTTTACCAACCCAAGACACTCCGGGACTCAACCATTTGTGATGTCTGTGAACAATGCTGTTCTTAAATCCATGAAATATAATTCAACATTTACGTTTCCTGTTTTTATGATTTACTAATTATAAGGTAAAGTTACATATAATTTACGTTTCAGAGTGATACACGTTTTTTATTTCATTTTTATAAAAAAACGAATAAATCAATAAATATATAAAATCAAAAGCCAATATTTTTTACTCTGTGTTTATTTCATTTTTGTTCAAATAAAATCAAATGTTTTATAGCAATCCTTTAAACGATTTTCTTTCGAATTTGTCAAAAGTTTGTGTGTTAAAGATGTCTGAAAGCAATTAGTTCATTAAATGTAAAGTTGATTTGATTTTTTTAAATATTCGATACAAGAACCCCCCCCCCCTCCCTGATCTACAACAACACAAGCCATTATGAAATGGATTTAAGATTTATAATGAAAAGAAGCCTATGACATGGGAAGCATGGTGGTTAGACTGTCAGATTTTTTGGGTCATGAGGGGCTTGGCTTCAAATCCTGTCAATGGTAAGTCGAACGTTGTGTTGCCTCCCTGAGAAAGACGCTTAACGCATAGTGTTCTCCTATTCAACTCGGGAACAGACGGCTACAAGGACTTGTAAAAGCCTAGCGTTATGTCCTGGATATGATGTTTTGTCACCAGCTTAGCTTCACTCAGATGATCTCAGACTTTAGGTTCCCTTTAACAGTCTTAATGAAATGTTATCATAAACCAGCATAACTGTGTCAGTTTGCAAATTTTCGACGTGT
>JAXRKP010000132.1:50000-62500 GCA_037039925.1 Doris montereyensis | reverse complement strand
TTTAGTGAGACAGTATTCACACACATCTTTAGTGAGACAACATCCACACACATCTTTAATGACAGCATCCACACACATCTTTAATGACACAGTATCCACACACATCTTTAGCCAGACACGTACATCTTTAATGAGGCAGTATCATGCACATCTTTAGTGAGACAACATTCACACACATCTTTAATGAGACAACATCCACACACATCTTTAATGACAGCATCCACACACATCTTTAATGACAACATCCACACGTACATCTTTAATGACAACATCCACACACATCTTTAATGACAGTATCTTTAATGACACACATCTTTAGCCAGACAGCATTCACACACATCTTTAGTCAGACAACATTCACACACATCTTTAGTGAGACAACATCCACACACATCTTTAATGACAGCATCCACACACATCTTTAATGACAGTATCCACACACATCTTTAGCGAGACATCATCCACACACATCTTTAGTGAGACAGCATTCACACACATCTTTAGTGACAGCATTCCACACACATCTTTAGTGAGACAATATTCACACACATCTTTAGTGACACATCATCCAGGACACATCTTTAAAGACAGCATCCACACACATCTTTGGTGAGACAGCATCTACACACATCTTTAGCGAGACATTCCCGCATCCACACACATCTTTAGCGAGACAGCATTCACACATATCTTTAGCGGGACAGCATCCACATTTTACATCTTTCAGTGAGACAACATCCACACACATCTTTAGCGAGACAGCATCCACGCATATCTTTAGTAACACAGCATATACGACAGCATTCACATACATCTTTAGTGAGACAACATCCACACACATCTTTAATGACAGCATCCACACACATATTTGGTAACACACAGCATATACGCACATCCATCTTTCTTAGTGAAGTTATCCACACACATCTTTAGTTTAGAATAGCATCCACACACATCTTTAATGAGACAGCATTCACACACATCTTTAGCGAGACAGCATTGTTCACACACATCTTTGGTAACACAGCATATATGTACATCTTTAGGTGAGACATCATCCATACACGTCTTTGGTAACACAGCATATACGCACATCTTTGGTAACACAGCATATACGCATATCTTTGGTAACACAGCATGTACGAAAGACATCTTTGATAACACAGCATATACGCACATCTTTGGTAAGACAGCATATACGCACATCTTTGGTAACACAGCATATATGCATATCTTTGAATGTAAGACAGCATATACGCACATCTTTGGTAACACAGCATCACACACATCTTTGGTAACACAGCATGTACGCACATCTTTGGTAACACAGCATATACGCAAGTAAACACATCTGGAGTCATGTCTACTTGAGGATTTCGATATGAATTTATTATTTTTCTTTTTTATCCACACATATACCCAAAACACCATAAATAAATAAAACCACCTTTTTAAACAATTAAGTTAGTAAACAAATATTCCCATTGTGTCTATTTGCCAATAGTCAATTAAATGTATAACATTATTATTTCTTCATGAAAAATAATGGAAAATTCTGCAATACAAGTTATGATTTTAAATCGATTGATTCTTATACAAAAGAAAAAAAACTTGTTCAGATGGTCATAGAGGAAAGTGCAAAGAAAGAAAAAAACACACTAGACCACCCAATAAAGAGAAATATAAACAAGCATATCAAGAGTTTATAGAAAGAAGAAACCAACATTTTTTTAGATACTATAATAATAAATTATAAGTTATTCTTCTTAACCTAAAATACAATCTAAATGTCAAGTAAAAATCCAGTGTACTGTGAAATATGTGATAAAGAATTATCATCTTTTAATAACTTTATCAAACATATTAAAAGAAAGAGACATATTGAAAATGATTTTTTAAAGATGAACGAGGGTGTTAATATAAAGAGACAGCACCCACTTTACAAACAGTATACAATGTTACAAGAATTCGAAAGTCTGGAAGTAACATTCCAAAGTATTTAAAGTTATTAAAGATTTTTGCAGTATCATGTGCTTTCTTCTTTATGCTGTCAAAATACTTTTGAATGTTACTTCCAGACTTTCTAATTCATGCACGTCTGATACAGCACCCACTGACGTCCTTACTGAAACAGTATCCACACACATCTGAGACAGCACCCATGGTCACTTTTACTGAAACAGTATCCACACACATCTGAGACAACACCTACTGACGTCTTTACTGTAACAGTATCCACACACATCTGAGACAACACCTACTGACGTCTTTACTGTAACAGTATCCACACACGTATGAGACAGCACCCACGCGACGTCCTTTGTGAGACAGCATTAATACACTTCTGATACAGCAGCCACGCACGTCTTTTCTGAGACAGTATCCGCGTACATCTGAGACAGCACCCACTGACGTCTTTACTGAAACAGTATCGACACTCATCTGAGACAGCACCCACTGACGTCTTTACTGAAACATTATTCAAGCACATATGAGACAGCACGCACGCGCGTCTCTTTTGCGACATTATCCATGCACTTCAGATATATCAATCACAAATGTCTTTTCTGAGACAACAGTCATAGAGTTCTGGTACAGCAACCAGGTATGTGGTTTCCGAGACAGTATCCAAGCACATCTGATACAACACCCACGTATATATTTTTTTACTGAGACAGTACTTATGCACATCTGAGACAGCATTCGCGAAGATTGCCCCCCCCCCCTCCTCTCCTCTGAATCAAAGGCATGTGAAAATTCTATTGATCTGTGTCTATAATTGCAAACTGAACCGTCTTGAGTTTCGAAAGACCGATTGGAAACGATAACAATTGTGCTCACCCATAACTATAATATATGGCAGCATCAACTTCAGACACCTGTTACTTCCTTCCGGTGGCGATCTCGAATACTCCACTGGTACACCATGTGCTCAAGAGAGCACCAATGCTGGCTAAGACCACAGTGTTCTTTTTTGCACCTTTGCTATGTGTAAAATGCTCATTTGTGAACTGTTTGTTTCGTGCGCCGAGGAAGAATATTGTGAATTAATTTAGAAAAATAATATTCCCTTCCATCCAGTGTTTGTGCACCTGACTCCGACACCCATGTACCCTATTCGTAGTAAACCGAAATGTTGTTTGCTATTCCGTTTGAAAATGAAAAGAGGTAAATAATGTTTTGTTACAGGTAAGAATGTCCTTAATCATCAAAATAGTTTTAGTCCTACCCCAAAATGACCTAAAACTTAGGATTAATTACACTCTTGTCGATGTGTTATTCTGTAAGGAAGTACATATCGTAGATTACAAGCAACTAACTGGCTATTGGATAATGTATTACAACTTAAATTTGGTAAGCACACAGAGGATTCTCACTTTCAATGCATAGGCATTCGTCGCGAAAAGCTCTAGGAAGAGAACACTCTCCTGTCGTATTGTTATAGGTGGTCGCAGATGTTTTCGGAATTGCAAGATGAATATTCATGGCTATGTTGCATTATCAGACCAATACTGTAGAGAGACTACATTAATAAAGTAGTTGTTATAGCAGGCACGCGTTATATCGGACGTAGTTCAATAACAAGCTGTCAGAATTCAAATTAAACTGCAATTAGTGACCACACATTTCACATCTTTTATCGTGCAGCACAGTGTAAGCGTGATCGATTTTCTAAAACAAAATAAACACATTGATTAATCAGTTATAAAACGAGTTTCAATCTGTTCATCTCTGCTTTACCCACGAGGAAAAAAGTTTGATAATATTATGATTCTCATTGTTCTCTCTGCGCACCAACCAATGCCTTGCTGCTGGGACACTGTTTTCTGAGCGTTGATTAGCAGCGGTATTACTGCGCTCAGCTCCTTACGCAACCACCAACTGTAAGTTGTAGTGACGTGACGAATCAGCAACAACAGTAGAATGACATCGTGATTACATGGCACTTCCGCGACATCCGGAAATCTGAAAGCTTGGTAGACGTACAAAGTTAAAAACCCACGCAAGACGACTCCGATTTTGAGAGCTGTTCTTTTCACTTTCTAAAACGTATTATTTATTGATTTTGGAAGAATCGAAGTTACCACGAAACATCGTCATACCGTGTGCCGTTCATTTGGATTGACAGAGGTAATCAATATCCAATACATAAAGAGTTTATTTACTAATTGAGACATACATACGTAATGGTCCTTTGATGTCGTTACGATTCATAGGACCGGAGCTATAGCTGATTGATATAACGTGAAGCGGATTGAGTCAAGTCATTTAAATAATACTACCAGTAATACTAATTAGTCGCCTCCTGAAAAGGATGCCAGTCTGTTGTCGGTATCATTCCCTTTTACTGATGCTGATACTACTAAAGTGTACCTAGGTCGAGTAGGGAAATGTGTATATGTGTTGAAGTGTATTTCCCGATGAACACAACGTCGGACCCAGCATTGACATGGTTCGAACCCAAGGCATGACGACCCCAAGTCCGACAACCCATCCACTGGGCTGCCGACTTCACAAACGAGACATTGTATTCAGTTTGACTCTTATTTTGAAATAATATTTTGCATTGAGAATTATATCCCGGGCAGTGGACAGGTAAACACGTCTACGGGGAGTAGATGATCCCGCCCTCCACGAGTCTCCTGCTGCCTTGCAGGCGGGTTGGACGACCAAAGGCTAAGGGAGTTAACCCTGACAGAAAACAACCTGCTGCCTTGCAGGCCGGTTTCGGTTGACCAAAGGCTAATGGAGTTAACCCTGACAGAAAATAACAAACTGCTGCCTTGCATGCTGATCTTGAATGACTGAAAGCTAAGGGACTTAACCCTGACAGAAAATAACAAACCCTGCCAGGGGGCCTCAAGGTGGCAGCCCCACCATCTACCTCATTACAGAAAAAAAGAAAAAAGGACAAGGAATAGAAAATGTAGGACCGAATTATATTTTAATCTTCTCAGGAGCAGATGTCAAAGATAGAGCTAGAGCAGGAGTAGGCCTCCTAGTGCATAAAAGGCATGAAAAGCTACTAGAAAGTTGACAATTTATAAGCCCACGGCTATTAGAGGTACATATTAAACCAAAAGGACGAGAAATTAAATTATTAATAGCTTATGGACCAAACGAAGACGCAACTAAAGAAGAAAAAGATATCTTTGAAAACGATCTACAAATAGCTGCAGAGAATCTTAAACCCAAACAGGAACTAATGCTTTTAGGAGTTTTAAACGCTAGAGTAGGAAGACAATGTAGAAACGTCAGGAGGAATAATAGGAAAAGAAGGAGAGACAACAACTTCTCCAAGTGGAGAGAGACTAATAGATTTTTGCCTAAAGAATAACATGAAAATAGCTTCCTCATTAAGATATCCACAAATATACAAGATTAAATGAAGACAGGTGTGAAAAATCAATGATAGACTTTATAATAGTTAGCAACTCCCTTTTTACAGTACATTGGATGCAAGAGTAAACAGAAGAGCAGAATTATTTAGTGATCATCACTTAGTGATTGCCAAAACGAGATTACTGAATGAAGAAAACAAACAGAAAAGGAAAGAGAAGATAGCTACTTAACTCAAAATAGAGGAACTAATAAACCAGTAGTAAAACAGGTATACCAATCCAGGATAAAAAGATTTATCAGTGAAAGACAGATGGATCTGAATGATAACACAATAGAAGAAAAGTGGCAAATCTATAAAGAAACACTCGTCAGCTGTACTGAATAGGTCCGTGATAGGAATCAAATTAAAGGAGATTGCAAAAGAACAACATAATGAAATAAGAATGTCAAGACTGAGATCAAAGAAAAAGAAGGATGCCTGGAAGAAATACTTGCAAACAAAGAGACCAGAGGAAAGGATAGATTACGTGAATAAAAGGACTATCGCCAAAGAGAAAGTTAGGAAAAGCAAAACAAGAACAATGGGAAGAGTTTGGACAAAGACTTCAAGGAAGCTGTCAAGAAAATTAAAAGCCGTTCTGGAGGGGGGGGCAATGAAGAGCATGGGAAAGACCAAAGCATGCCCAATACGACAAATTAAGAACGCCAAAGGAGAAATAATGAATGAAGACAGCGAAATCATGGAAACATGGAGAAAGCATTTTCACCAATTACATAATCCCTCCAGAACGTATCCAGAGGAGTAAAAATCAATTAGTAAGAGTAACAAGTAATCCAGAGGAGACAGCTGTAGATGTAGATATATCAATGGAAGAAATCCAAACTGCTATAAGAAAAGTGAAATTAGGAAAAACCCCAGGAGCAGATCAAGTTTGTCCAGAAATGATTAAAAACCAAGGGAGAGAGGCAGACAAACTACTACATGCAATATGCCAACAAGCATGGAAGTCCAAACAGGTGCCAGACGACTGGAAAAAGGGAACGGTAGTACCAATACATAAGAAATGATCCACTATGGAATGCTCAAACTATAGAGCGATATCACTACTTAGCGTTCCAGGAAAAGTATATGTCAGGATACTGAAAATGAGACTAAAGAAAAGAGTAGAGGATGAGATTAAAGAGCATCAGAGTGGATTTAGACCAGGAAGAAATGTACAAGACCACATATTTACAATTAGACAAATAATAGAAAAACTCCTTGAGATAATCATTGACTTGCACCTGTGTTTTAATGACTTAGAAAAGGCATTTCGCAATGTGAGGAGCGACGAGCTATGGCATTCATTAAAAAAACACAATGTAGAGCAAAAATAAACGTTTTTTTACAATAAACCAACATGTGCAATTAGAGTAGCTGGAAACATATCTGCAGAACTTAATGTAAATATAGGAGTAAGACAGGGTTGTAGCCTAATTCCTCCTTGGTTTATCACATTTATGGATTCAGTCGCAAAGGCATCCTCAAAAATGACGAAAATGAATGTAGGTATATGGAAGCTCAAACCAGTAAATGTATTATGCTTTCATTTGTCGATGAATTTAGTTCTGTTCGGAAAATTAGAAAGTGACCTTCAGTCGAATATCAACATTATTAACAACGAACTAAATGAAGAGTAAATGCAAAGAAAAACCAAAACAATGCTAGTAACTAGGGAAGCTAAAACACAAAATCTTAAATTGGGCAGGGAAAATTTAGAAAAAGTTCAAAGCGACAATTACCTAGGAGTAATGATTAACTCAGAGGGAAAACTAAGAGAATAAATCAGCCAGAGAATCAAAAAGGCAAGTGCATTATATAAACATCTAGGAAAGGCATTTGTAGGTAAGCAAGAATTGTCAACAAAAGTGGCAGTATACAACACAGTTTATTGTCTTACTCTCCTCTATGGCAGCGAAACCTGGGCCTTAGAAAGTAGAGAATACAATAGAGTACAGGCAGCTGAAATGAAATGTCTAAGAAGAGTAGTAGGGAAAACTAAAAGAGACAAAATCAGAAACACAACAATAAGAGATGAAACCAAAGCAGATAGCATAAAAACTAAGATAAAAATAAATCAATTGAGATGGTTTGAGCATGTAAACAAGATGAATGACAATAGAATAGCTAAATCAGTATACAGTGCTAAAGCCCAAGATAAAAGACCAAAAGGCAGACCTCGGAGAAAGTGGGAAGAAGATATAAAAGAGGCATTGAAGCATAGAAATTTAACTAATTGACAGGGCATGCTGGAAAAAGATCATCTCGGGCATCTGAACCCATACACTGAAAGGTAGAATGGGAACTGATAAAGAAAGAAAGAAAGAAAATTATATCAATGTCAAAGGGAAATCAGTAAACTCGGATCTACAACTGCCTGGCGTAAGTAAGATCTTGCTTGATGGAAAGGAGAGATTTATTTGGAGCACCCGGCTTAGTCTTCAGCTGCAATTTGATGGCAATGTCAACAACAACAAATAATGTAAAACTATGCATATGGATATTTTCAATTCAAAATTTCTTGTTCCGTTTTTTGTTTTGTTTTGTTTTGTTTTTTTCTGTATTGGGAGGAGGAGATTGCTGTTGTTTTCTTGTAGTTTTTGTTTTGTTTCTTTTTTGTTGGTTAAATTTTCGAATCGCATGGAATGTGGTAATGTATTGCATCGTTAAATAACACGGGGTGATGTAGGAAATCTTCCCTCTTATCTTTGTGAATTTCTGAGGCATTTGGGTGAGGGGGAAGCCTGGATGCAGATGGCGTCTGAGGCATGTGGTTGAGGGGGAAAGCCTGATGCAGATGGCGTCTGAGCCATGTGGGTGAGGGGGAAAGCCTGGATGCAGATGGCGTCTGAGGCATGTGGGTGAGGGGGGAAAGCCTGGATGCAGATGGCGTCTGAGCCATGTGGGTGAGGGGGGAAAGCCTGGATGCAGATGGCGTCTGAGGCATGTGGGTGAGGGGGAAAGCCTGGATGCAGATGGCGTCTGAGGCATGTGGGTGAGGGGGGAAAGCCTGGATGCAGATGGCGTCTGAGGCATGTGGGTGAGGGGGGAAAGCCTGGATTCAGATGGCGTTCTACCATATCGAGGACGTAATTTCTTGTATTTACTTTTGCAATCATTGCTTGGATGTTTAAGGCCTCTTTATATATAGAACTTAAATGCATTTAACGATTGTGCCATATATTATTCCTTTCCCATAGTAAGGTCGATGTGGAAAGCAATGGTAAACTTTACATAGGACGAGACGCCTAGACCAATCACTATTCTACTCCTAAGATGCAAGATTCAAGATTCAAGAGATTTATTGTCCAAAAGACACATCGTTTTGTCAGTTACATTATACAAGAAGACGATAATATAAATAATGTTAATGAATAACATTCGATGATAACAGTCTAATATTAACATGACAAACGAAGGAGGCAATGTTGCAAAAGAAGACAATTTCTACAAAAGTTTAATAGATTGAATTCAATTTTGACTTGAATGCATTTTATTATCCACGAAGGGACATTTGTTTATGTTAGAGCGAATACAAATAACATAGAATAAATATAAACTACAAACGCCATGAAACATTTAATTATACATTACAGTATGGGTGATTCAGTAAATTTAGCATAATAATATAACACTTGTCACTTACATTATACAACAAGATAATATGAATTATACTAATGAATAGCATGTGTTGACAACAGTGGAAAGACGTAATCACTAGTGAACGCTGATATTGGCAAGAATAAATTTCCATACTCTTAACTTAAAAAGTATGGGTATCTTACTTATTTTACTGTAATGCATTTACCGTAGACGGACAACAACAAAAAGAAAGAAAAAGAAGCACATGTTTGACACGGGAAGAAGAGAATGAAGGAAATATGTACGTGGTAAAGAGCCGAAGTTAGAATAATCGAAAAAAGAGGAGAAGGTTAAGTATTGAAAAGAAAAAGAAATTAACCGATAGAATACAGATCTAATAGTAAAAGAATATCGAGAAAGTAACAATCTACAAGACACAAGATGCTGAAAACGTTTTAAAAGAGGAAATGATTGAAAGCAATATTGATAGCTACAAATAATATAATTTGTTACGGTATGACATGATATGTAAAAACATTCATTTTGATGTTTTAGTGTTTTCTGTATAGTATAAAGATAGTATTTGTTTATCTCTACACATTTTGAAATGTCGCAAAAATTGATATAAATTAACAATGCTCTGTGTTATTTTTCTGTTTAATATGTTATGGCTTCTGTTGTCGACTGCACGTGTTACACTTATTTTCCCTGTTCTTTGTCTTTTTCGAACAGCCTGAAAATGGATAGGCAATCAATAGCCTTACTTCTGGCTATTTGGATTGCCAGTGTGTCAGGGGTAAGTAGGTCAGGTTTTCTAATTTAAAGGGGACATCGCTTGTTTGATAGTCCTTTCATTAGTACAAATAAACACATGCTTACCAACTCCACACCATCCGTACCTACATCATGCAAAGCTTTCAGCACAGTGCTTCTGATTTGATTTGATTTGGTTTGGTTTGGTTTTATTTACCCACATTCATAACTACTAAGATTCTCAATTTTTTGCCTTGACAGCCATGTAAGCAGCAGAGGGATCTGTAACGTGCACAGAGTGTTGTGATCTGCACACGGAACCTCCTTTTTATCATGCGTCTCCAATGGGACTGGGTGTCGATCCACCTACCTGGACCATGGGAGTAGATTTTACTCCAAAAACCGTTCAACCATTTGCGGGGATCGAACCCACTACCTTTGGGTTGATAGGCCGACACCATGCCTTTAGACTACCATGTCCCCCCAGCACAGTGCAGAATTGTTTTTACAAAGCATACATGCGAATATTCTGACAATACTCTTCTCAATCTGTAGTCATCTTGTTCTTTCATACCTGAGTCAAGAGTGGAAACATGGGGTGAAAAATACCTCCTCCCCTCCAACTCCTTCCTCTTCTAATTATTTCTTCATTTGACTCTTTTCCTCTACATAACCGTGTATGTATCAATATTTACATATCGTTTATTTAAATTTGTATGTTTTAAGTTTTTCATGTTTATTAAAAGCATCCGAAGGAAACGTATATGACGTTGTGAGAGTCGTTCAGCTGGTGATCACTTGTCACCACCATCAGTTCGTAACCTCATGTCAGTCTCAGATTACATACGCAGAGACGCTCACGTACCCCCCCCCCCCCCGCCCTCTTCATCACTTGTCACCACCATCAGTTCGTCCTCATGTCAGTCTCAGGATTGCAAACGCAGAGACTATCTCACGTACCCACCGCCCCCCCCGCCCTCTTCATCACGTGTCACCACCATCAGTTCATAACCTCATGTCAGTCTCAGATTGCAAACGCAGAGGCTATCTCACGTAACCACTTCTCCCTCTCTCCCCCCTCAGTTTTCTCATTGTGATCACTCTCAACTTGTAGAATTGGTGGGATCTCTGTATCATTTCTAGTCCATATCGGAGCGGAATCAATCAAATCATCTTTCCTTCACTTTCACGGTCAATTCGTGACAATTTTGGATGTTATAGTGTTACAATAACTCGTTCCCGTTTTATTTACACCGTTGGCTGAAAGATCTGAAAATATTACAGGTCGAGATCCCAACATTAGTTTTAGATGAAATGATCTTATTGTCAACGTCGTGTTCGAATTATACGACCCAAATTTTACGTATTTTTAAGTATGAGTGCAATAGTTTTCCAATTTGAGACTTCGTTATGTTGTTTTTACCTCGATTCTAACAGAAAACTCGTCCTGCACCGGCATATTTCAATTTTCTCGGCGGACTTTCCATTGTATATTATGTTATCAACAATTTCTGTCAATTTTCAGTATGTAGCCCTGTTATGATTTGAAATGATTTACCCACATCCAACTAAGGTGATCTTGTGGGGTTTGGTACGATTTTTACTTTTGCCCGGACTGCCCTGCAGTCTAAAAAGCCAAGGATGTTTAACGTGTACAGAGTGGTGTGATCTGCAGACGAGACCCCCTTTTCATCGTCTGTCTCCGATGGAGTAGGTGCCGATCCACCTACCTGGACCAGGAGCGGTGGGGGGGAGGGGGAGATTTCGCTCGAAAACAAATCGAGGAAATGTTTTAACCGTTGACCGGGCTCGAACCGACTACCTTTGCTGAAAGGCCGACACTTTGCCTCTGGACTAACCAGTCCCCCAGTATGTTGCCCATGGCTTTGTTTATTTGTTGGTATTAAATTACAGTTGACATCATTTTTGAACAACTACAATACATGATGTAGTTATATACGACTTCAATGGACATGGTTATTTTGAGGTCCTATGTGATGATAACAATGAGGTCCTGTGTGATGATAAGAATGAGGTCCTGTGTGATGATAAGAATGAGGTCCTGTGTGATGATAACAATGAGGTCCTGTGTGATGATAAGAATGAGGTCCTGTGTGATGATAACAATGAGGTCCTGTGTGATGATAAGAATGAGGTCCTGTGTGATGATAACAATGAGGTCTTGTGTGATGATAACAATGAGGTCCTATGTGATGATAAGAATGAGGTCCTGGGTGATGATAACAGCATTCTGTGTCCGGCAAATTTTTTCATATAATCCTACCAAAAGCATCGAGATCAATCACCTTATACCAGGTATTCTCGTATCTGCCGTTTTCGATAAACTTAAACTGACAACAGAACTTGAAAAAGCTTGTCGAAAATAGGGTTTGAAGATCAACCCCCTTAAATGTGCAGTTATGTCTCCCCGAACAGAATGATGAAATAAAATTAGATAATCAAACAGTCCCAAAAGTAGCACAAATGTAAGTTTCTAGAAGTCTAGTCCATGACAGCACAACAGATGTCCAGCATCGACTATGGATGGCGTCGTAGGCGTTTGGTCGCCTGAGATCAACGATATGCACCTCTCACTATATGACCAGAAAACTTAAGATGTGTCTTTATAAAGCACTCATTTGGCCAATAGCCATATTTGGCTCTGAAACATGGACCACCAGGAGAGAGGAAATGAATGTTCTCTTGGTTTTCGAAATGAAATGCCTAAGGGTTATCCTTAGTGTTACTTAGCAAGATAGGCTTAGTAAAAACGCACATATGT
>JAXRKP010000132.1:7500-37500 GCA_037039925.1 Doris montereyensis | reverse complement strand
TTCCAGGCCTTCATCTCTCCTACAATATGTGCTATGTGATCTTGGTTTTCTCCTGGCTTTCTTTCTATCTTCATATTATGCCCATGCAAGACGATGTTAGTGTACTGTTGTCTTGTTCTCACTGCATAATGTAACCTATTCACCTCCATCTTCTTGTCAGTAATCAATCAATTCAATTAATCTGATTCAAATTTATCCACAGACATCATCTGACAGATCCAGTCAGTATTTCACCGTTGTTGACTATGGTACGGATTCCTCATCCTATTAATAACAGTTATCATTCTCATTTTTCATCATGTTTTTTTTTAAAATTTGATTTGATACTGCGCAATCCAGAACTAAAGTAATCTCGGTGTATGTAGGGTAGATTTATTCATTTGCTGGCACTGCCATGTGAACAGCCCTAGGTATCTTTAACGGACACAGAGTGCTTGTGGTCATTGTCTTCTTATCCTGAAGGATCCAAACAACAACAAGATCAAGGTGCTCTCTGGCCTCAGCACGTCTTTGTGTTGTTTGAAAGTAATCTCGACCTTAGTGACCAGCCTCTGTTCGGTGACGTTTGCTAAATGCTTCAATGGTATTTACACACCTTAGTTAAGACGTTTTATCTTTCCGCTTATCTTTTCTTAGATATACCTTTGGACAACCAGTCAAGGGATTTGTGGAACTCTATGCTGGACCTGATCGAAATCCCGACAGATGTGGGCAGTTACCCCCATCCGTGCAACTTGCTTTTGAGGTACAGTGAGTGGTCTCCGGTTAAGAGGCCGGATGTCTCGAGGCAAGAAAATCCACCCTCTCAACTGGACGGTCTCTTTGGGGAGAATACATATTATGTAGCTTAAATAATCCTTGCTTAACATTTATTGGTCAAACCTTTTTGCTTAGAGCTCAGACTGAAGCAAACCAAGAGGAAAGACGACGTTTAAGAACGAAACAGTGAATCATGCATGTGAATTTTTAGCTCTAACTGGGGTAGAGCGTCCAATTGCCATGTAGGAGGCCCAAGCTCGATTCCCAGTCCGGGCAAAAGGTTTCCTGACCTCGTGGCCGACCCAGCAGTTAAACAGAGCAAGGTCTATTCATACTCGGCGAAAGCGAAGGCGACGTAGAAAGCAATGGCAAACTACCATACTATGCCATCTGCCTAGAAAAACCAGGGCTCACCTGATTGCCCAATATTCAACTCTGATTATGGGACTATCATTTACTGGGTATCCGTTCCATGAAGCAATAAAGCTCACTCAGTCTTAATCCAGTCAAACCTTATTAATCTTAATCTGTGAAAACACGCTTCTAGTTGGCACCAAAAATGCAGTGCCTGTGATCTGGTCAAGATGTTTTCAATGACGGTGATAGGTCTGCAAGCAAGTTGCGTCGGTCGTGTCGTTCACCTGGTGGGTGTCTTACGTCAACATGGAAGAGCCAAACACTGGCTTGGGAGAGGGGAGAGGGGGCGGAGGCGGCCAGCAGATAATCTAGTAGATCAGATTTTCTGGGCCTACAACACGATGTAGATCTCCAATGATGTGTTTCTAAAATATAAGCGGGACTCAAGGTTTTCGAAGCGGCCTCTAGGGTTTGCTAATTAAAGAGGAAAAAAATCTGTTACACTTGAGAGAAAAAACGTCATCATAGGCATTATAATTACAGAGGGAAAATGCTGCTATACAGAAAAGCGGCCCCTTAACCGGACCAGCCTCTTAGGTGACGGTCTTCAGGCAAAAGATCAGAAAACCAACAACAACAACAAGAACATCATTGAACAAACACAACAATGACACAACCAGTAAATCCGCAGTACACCACATAATGTTATGAATTGAGGTATATTCCAAACCGGTCTAGAGTTACACCACCAGAGTGTGCTACAACCTGTAGACGACAACTGATGTCAATGTTCTAAATCTTCACAAATTCATACGCACTGCACAGGAGACTATTTCTTTTTTAAAACAGCAACAACAAAAAAGTGGTCAAATGGCTTATAATTATTTTCATTACTAAAGGCACTCTGAAGTATGCTCAACATAAATAAGCAATTAGCTATAAGAATAAATATATGAAATATTTAAATAAGCAAATAAATAAATAAGAGCCACATGTGCCAACTGTTTCTGTCTACGGTGGTAGTTTATAAAGAAGACGTTACAGTCGTTGGTGTGTCGTCATGAGGTGTCTGTGGAGCCATTGCCCAATTTTCTCATCAATTCATTTCAAACAATTGACAATTGAAATATTATCCAATGTATGAAAAACTGGTGACGCGGTAATCCAGAGGCAAAGTGTCGGCCTCAACCCCAAAGGTCGTCGGTTCAAGCCCTGCCGACGGTTGACATATTTTCTCGAGTTTTCTTCCGAGTGAAATCCAAGTACGTGGATCGTACGTGGTCCCATTAGAGACGAGCGATAAACAGGGGGTCTCGTGTGCAGAGCCCAATACTCTGTGTACGATAAAGATCCCTTGGCTGTTTACAAGGCAGTGGAGGCAAAATTTAAAAAATCCTACCAAAAAGCCCCACGAGATCACTTTAGTTATGGATGTGGTAAACTCAAAACCAAATCAAAAATGACTGAAGTACCGTCGTCAATTTTAAGTAAAAAGAAATGTGTTTATTATTCTTATCTTTTTATGATATTACCAACTCGTGAACTGGGATTACTGTTGCCGAAATAATCAAAGTTCATGTTCCTCTCATCATTCTCATTCTTCTGTTATGTCTTCCTATCTGTCGAATTCCACCTGTGAGTAGACACGGTAATACAATAAGTTTGCAATAGCTTTTCTCTAGAATAACGCGAGCATGGTTGTGTTCTACAACAGATTGATGGGGAAGCCAAGTTCAGTATTCCAAGGACAGATCTTTTCAACGTGTTGTGGCGTGTACCAGAACCAGTGTTCGAGTAACAGCCATCGTGAAAGAAACGACTACAGGTAAATACCATTAGTATTATCTTAATGTTTATTCATCTTTGTAGGAAGTGACACATTATGTCTATGTGATCACGCCTCTATTAAAATACAATTTTGCCAAGGTATATAGTAAGATAAGATAACATTTACACTGCGTCAATGTCACTTCCATCAAAGTCTTATTTTCTTTATCAAAAGTAATAATACCCGTTTTATGGTGCATTTTTTGTAAATTCCTTAGGCATATAATTATGATGACATTGCGGGGACATCAGTCAATGTTTATCAAGTGTGACATAATATTATCGCATTTATTTATTCAAGTATCTCGGAAAACCACCATATTTCTCACTGTGATGTGAATGTGAAGTATGGACAATATAGAAAGAGGACAGGCAGAGAAACAATAGCTTTTGAGATGAATTGTCACAGGAAAATAATGATAGCATGGAAAGAGTCAAAGTAACATTTAATGAAAACATACTGAAAATACCCGATATGAAAGCCCCAACATTCCTTTGTACCATCAAGAACACAAACTGAGATATTTTGGACATCTGAAACGTTACTAGAGTTTTGAAAAAACACATTTTTAAAACAAAAACAGAAGGCAAAAGAGGAAGAGGAAGACCAACTGGGTAGTGGATATTATTTTGTATTATTATAGAAGATTGGCTCCAAAACAACAACAACGGAGGCAGATCGAGTGGTTACGGATCATGAGCTTTTTCCGAAGGAGAGTTCAGGAAGCGACATCCAATCACCGCTAAGCTACGCATGATGATCTTAGCACCTCAAATAGCCAATATGAGAATTAAGATCAGAGGCTGTGCATGTGAGATTGGATAAAGTATTAAAATCTCAGCTGTTTGTGTGTGAAGAATAATTTATTTATAGTAAACGTGTGTTGCATTTCAGATTGTATTGAATGTATTTTATGTAACACCAAAACAATGTGCAACTCTTGGACAATAAAGTTGTATCTTATCTTATCTTAAATAGACGTCAAATTTCACTGTTTTTGATGTAATATTACTTATATGAAAAGAACAGTAAGAAACTGTAACGTCAGACCAACACTAAAGTCCAAATATTTCGAAAAATACGACTGTGTTACAAGTATATGCTTGTGATTGCTGTACTACGTAATATTGTAAGAAGGATATTTTTAGACCTTCAAATCAACAACTTCTTGCTCTCCATCTCCATTAATGTCTAGCGCCTTGAGCATGATCGTATGGATTTAGTGCGCTATGAATATTATCTATTATTAATATTTTTATTATTATTATTATTATTATTATTATTATTATTATTATATTATTATTATTATTATTATTATCATTATTATTATTATATCATCATCATCATCATCATCATCATCATCATCAATATTATTATTATCATTATTAATATTATTAGTTGTAGTAGTAGTAGTAGTAGTAGTAGTAGTAGTAGTAGTAGTAGTAGTAGGTAGTAGTAGTAGTAGTAGTAGTAGTAGTAGTAGTAGTAGTAGTAGTAGTAGTAGTAGTAGTAGTAGTAGTAGTAGTAATAGTAGTCGTAGTAGTAGTAGTAGTAGTATCAGTATTATTATTATTATTATTATTATTATTATTATCATTATTATTATTGTTATTATTATTATTATTATAATTATTATTATTGTTTTATTATTATTATTATAATTATTTTTATTATTATTATTATTATTATTATTATTATTATTATTATTATTATTATTATTGTTATTATTATCATTATTATTATTATTATTATTATTATTTATTATTATTATTATTATTATTATTATTATTATAATTATTATTATTATTATTATTATTACTGTTGTTGTCAATATTGCTATCATTCTTCTTCTTCTTCTTCTTCTTCTGCTTCTTCTTCTTCTTCTTCTTATTATTAATTATTATTATTATTATTATTATTATTATTATTATTATTATTATTATTATTATTATTATTATTTTTATTATTATTATTATTATAAACATAGATCATGTTTACACACTTTTTCATCAAGGATTAAATAATTATGAAAGCAAATTGTTGCAGCTGTTTATACAGACCACCTGCAACTAAATTGCGTATTGTGTTCTGAATTCAGAAGCTTTTTTTCTGAAGATCAGGGTTACACCTTTAAGATTCGTTTTAAACGGGTCATATGTAAAGCTATTGTTTATAGATGCCGAGTAAAATACAGTGTAAATGTTACCAGTATCTGCAAGCAGTTTTATATGCATCTCATGGTCTGCTGAGATCGATTCTGCCTGGCCTCTTATTATGCCTTGACTATCCATCATGCTTCTCTTGGCTTGTCCCACAATTCCTGCACGATCAGATTGCTGCATGATATTGGAACCTAGGTCATGTCTGATTTGGATTTGATTTGATTTTGATTTGATTTTACCTACGTCCATCACTAGTATAATCTCAGAGGGTTTTTTTTATAGGATTTTAGAATTATATCCAGACTGCCCTGTATACAGCAGGCATCTTTAACGTGCACAGAGTGTTGTGATTTGCACACGGGACCTCCTTTTGATCGTCCGTCTCCGATTGTGCTAGGTGTCGATCCACCTGTCTGGACCATAAGGGGAGGGGGGTGTAGAATTTACTGGAAAAAAAAACTCGACAAAATTGATCAACCGTTAACGGGGCTCAAACCCACTACCTCTTGACTACCGAGTCCCCCTATAAGGTCATACTTTGATCGATGACCACACGTTGGCACAGTAGACGTCAACTTGCCTTCATTAGGGATGCCAACCATGTTTCTACACGGCTTTTCTTTCTTCAATGAAAATTCTATCAGCTTGTTTAGCATTCAATTCATTCTGGTTGCCAGTGTCTCGACATGTACCTCTCTCTTTCTCATGGCTCCTTGGAGGAACATAAGGTGCCAACAGTACGGTTTTATTCTACAGTCTTGGACCATTCCATGACATTCCTATTTCCTTTCGTTCTTCTTCTCCTGTCCTCCGCCATATTCCTGTTGGTCGTTCTGCCTTTCTTTGGCTCTGGGGTATCCACGTCTAGGCTATGGCTAGGTGTCTCGCATAATTCCTTCTGAACACAATATGTCCTATCTATGTGACCAAGTGAACTTTCTCATATTATTATGACATCAATATAATTATCTTTCTTATCTTATCCTTCTATCTTTTTCTTGAATACTTTTGACACCGTACTATTTATTTTGATTCTTGCTGCAATCTCCCTATTGAAAATTTTATCTTTTTATTTTTTATGAAGTATTATTTTTAGTCATCGTCCCTCAAGTTCTCATCAACTTGTTATCTATTGTCTTATTGGTTCTCCAGGTTTCAGCTGCATACAGTAGGATTGAGCGAACACTGAAATTATTTAATTTCAATTTCATTTTAGATGTTTCGATACTATACTAATTGTATGTCGCTCCAGGTGTTCGTCTAAACGGTACCAATGTGGTCGCTTTCTATCGGAAGGAATACAACATCAGATTCCTTGAGAACACGCCTAGTGTCTTCAAGCCTGGTTTGCCATACACAGCTTACGTGAGTCAATCAGACAGGATTTACTGATCTTTTACATACGTACCCTTTTGTATTTATTTAGTTCCTATTAGATTCTTTTTAGTAAAGCCCTTAGTATCACTCGGAACCGTCTTTTCTTTTACCAAAACAAACCAAAGATATGAATAGAACAAGACATTTCTATATTAAAAGATAGACTGTGGCTTCGGTGGCCCAGCGGTTAGGCTGCTGGACTGGGGATCATGAGATCTCGAGTTCGAATCCTAGTAAACCAGTTCCGCCGTTGTGTTCCTTGGGAAAAACACTCTACCCAGGTGCAAATGGGTACAAGCACTACATTGGGAGTGTACACTCTGCGTCAGACTAGCGTCCTGGCCAGGAGGTGATTATTGTCACCTGTTCCGATTCACGCTATAGAAACCGAGATAAGCTCCGACTCGATATGTCTTAAGGACCTTGAAGGAACTTTACTTTTAAAAGATAGGCTAAGTGAAAATAAATAAATGCTATAATTCTTAAGTTAAAAATTAAAGTAAAATGAACATCCTATTGCACTTGTAGTATTATGTCGACATAGTTGAATTGAGGACAGTTCATTCAATAGATAAATAGAACAAAGAACTCGTTTATAACTATGATTAAAGAGAAATAAAACTTTAAAGCCGCAATGTCTTTGTGAAAAATCTTTAAGTCACTGTTTTCTAAAGCTGTCAAATTATATTGAAGGCTATTTAAGGTTTGCAAAGTTCAACAATCAGATGTGGTTGTGATTTCTCAAATAGATAATGGCCGTTGTGTTTTGTTTTTATTTCACATGAGTCTAAACATGCAGTTATAATCATTAATTTTGTTCGTTGTTTTGGGTTTTTTACGCACTGTCAGAATGTCCTATTTCTGTGTAAGGAGTCACTTTGGTTAGTCTGACTTAAGGATTCACTATTTCTTAAGGTCCAAGCGGAAACACCAGACAACCGGCCTCCTCCTGCTGACAAGCTAGACAAAGTTAGCATTCACGCCTATGCCTCGTACAGGGTGACTGTTAAAGACCAGAGCTTGTATGGCTCTTCATACTTCACTGGTAACTATCCTTTGCCTGGTTATGACGTCGCTTTGCCTGCCAACGGCGTACTTCCTGTCAAGTTGATATTCCACAAAATGCCACGTCCATTACGATTAACGTGAGTTTTGATGCACAACAAATAGTAATCTCAAGTTGAGTTTTATGTTATAAACTATAATACGTTTAGTAAGCCGTGCCAATGAAGGCTGAGAGGGATAGATTGAAAGACGAACATTAAGAGATACGGAGACAAACACACAGAAGGCTATGGTAAGACAAATTGGCATACAACTGACAGACATGCAGACAGACATGAAAGTGTCATAAGGAATATGCACCCATTTATAACAGTTTGATGTATACGAAGATAAAAAGGGTCTGCGGTTCTTATTACAGACGTGTGACTACAGGTAGTGTTTGTATTGTACTAAACTTTCAGAAGAATCAGATCATTACTATATAATGCGTTTGTGCACATACTTTCACGCAAACAAACACATATACACATGTATGTATATAGTCTGTATATATATATATATATATATATATATATATATATATATATATATATATATATATATTCATAATTATACACATACATTTGTATTATATACATACCATATACATAGTATGAATGTGTTATTTTTCACTTGTATATTTCATTTTCCTTAAATTAACGCATATTAATCTTATCACCTCATCATCGACTAGGTACACTACAAAGGGCAGTCTGCCAGAAAAACAATTTCAAAAAGTTTCTCCACCAGCAATAATTACATGCAGTTGTCTCTGGAAAGCAAAAATTTGAAAGTAAGTTGATATCCATTTTATTTATCCAATATAGATTACTTAGAATGGGATCTACAGATTGCATAAATGAAGATAGTGTCAGTTGGTTCGATTTTGTATTTGATTTGATATAGCCACATACACCTTTTGTATTTATTTAGGTAGACGGATCGAGACTTAGCCCATCGGAGATGGACGATAAGATGGAGTCCCCTGTGCCTATCACAACACTCTGTGCACGTTAAACATCCATCCATTGGCTGTTTACAAGGCAGTCCGGGCAAAATTAAAAATCCTACAAAAAACCCCGAGATTACTTTAGTTGCGAATCTGATTAAATCAAACCAAACTAAATCAAATCAAATCAAATCAAATCAAATCAAACTAAATCAAATCAAATCAAACCAAACTAAATCAAATCAAATCAAATCAAATCAAATCAAAGTGCAACAGCCCCTCGTACAACGCACCAAGGCCCTGGAGAATTATGCAATGTTTGATGATAAATAATATCAATGAATAATGTAAAATGCTTTGTGCAAAATAATTGAAGGGGTCCTTTCAATAGTGTATCTAAGTCACAATTACGTGATTTAGAGAAAATACCAAAAATCATGGACCTTGGCACTGTTGGCTTTGGGAACTCCAAGTTTCAAACGAGACATTATATTTTCATCATTAGTCATTTCCACACTTTTCAGGAAGCATGATTTCATTTTTATTCCCTAGCATTATATCTCTGACTCGTTTTTCACGACAATGGACATAGGCACACTATTGAAATGACTCCTTCAATTATATTATTATTATCATTGTTTTATTTTATGGTCTTACACTTGCAGGCTGGAGACATTGCTCATTGCAAACTACTGGCCACGGAACCTTTATACTCGGTGTCAATGCTGGTAAGGCAATATCACAAGAGAATTGATTTTAGCGATATTAATGTGGATATATATATATATATGATTTGGTCGATCCTTATTCGCCAAAGCCTCTGTTCGTATGCCGCTAAGAGTAACCACATTTTGCATGTAGGCTTTAAACCATCCCCAGATCAATTTCGTTCTGCCAAACTTGAAGTTGGATGAATGTAAACTTCATTGTTTCCCCATCTTTGTGAGTATCATTGCCATTTAGAAAGCCCGCCATTTTTAACAGGTTTTACCGTAATTAAAAGATGAATGTAAACTTCATTGTTTCATCTTTGTAAGTATCATTGCCATTTAGAAAGTCCGCCATTTTTAACAGGTTTTACTGCAATATATATATATATATATATAATATATATATATATATATATATATATATATATAAAATTATTAATTGGCCGTTCTTGGTGCGTGAAAGGTTCAGTTGCCAGGGCATTCCGAGTAACCATGTTTTGCATGTGAGTTCTAAATGATCCCATGTTAGTTTGCATTTAACTTTTTTTTTTCCTTTTTCTAGCGGCGATACTGTTTATTTAGGGAAATTTTTAATTGTTTACCCGTCTCTGAGCAGATTTTTGATTCACCTAAGCCGCCATTTTAGACAGGTTTTATCATAAAAACGTTGGAATAGCACTGCTCGAAAGGCCATATCCACGTAACCTCAGTATTGAATACAGACTCGATTTTACCCATTGTACTCAACATTGCCAAGGTTGTACCATACTTGTCTGAGATGAGAGTGAGAGTAGAAGTTCTATGTCAACAAGCTATACCACGGACAGATCTATGGTGTTTCTTAAAAAATATATCGCTGACTACGACTTCTGAAAAAAAGATTTGATAATTTTGGTTTTTATCCTCATTATGTTTTCTCAGTAGGTAAAAACAATACGGTAACTGAACCGCTTTGAATTATCTACGGACCCTTAAGAAATAGATCATTTCTCTTAAAAGAAAATGCAATACGGGTTTCACTTCATGATACGAATAATTACTATGAGCATAATGATAATTATTATCATGATGATGATGATAATGATGACAATGATAATAGGGATGATAAGGATGATAAGGATGATAATGATGATAATGATGATAACGACGATAATGATGATAATGACGATGAGGGTAATGATGATAATGATGATAGTGATGATGAGGATAATGATGATAATGAGGATAAGGATGATAGTGATGATGAGTATAATAATGATGATAATGATTGATAATAATGATGATAGGATGATGGTGATGATGATGAATAAGGTGGTGATGATGGTGGTGACGATGATGATATAATTGATGATAATGATGATGCTAATTTGGATGATCATGATAATGATGATGATGATGATGAGGATGATGATGATGATGATGATGATAATAATAATAATAATAATACGATAACAATAATATGATTATGATGAAAATGATTGTGATAATGATGATGATGATGATGAGGATGATGATGATGATGATGATGATAATGATGATGATGGTGATGACGATAATAATATTAATATTAATAATGATAATATACTCTTAATAATCATAATAATAATAATGATGAGTATAATGTAATAATAATAATAATAATAATAATAATATTATTATTATTATTATTATTATTAATATTTTTATTATTATTACTGTTATTATTATTATTATTATTATTATTATTATTATTATTATTATTATTATTATTATTATTATTATTATTATTATTATTATTATTATTATTATTATTATTATTATTATTATTATTATCATTAATATTATTATTGACGTCTGTCATGATGACCAAATAAAAAAAGAAAAGGATTTTGGATTCTCCTCAGGTCTCCTCAAGAGGAGGACTTGTGAGATCATTCAACGTGGATGGCCAAGGCAAGAAGAACGTGAGCTTTGACGTGACTGTCGCGCCAGACATGGCCCCCACCGCCCACCTCCTGGCTTACTACAAAAGGAATTCGACTGAAATTGTGGCTGACAGCATTGCCTTCCAGGTTGACGGCATTTTCAACAACAAGGTGCCTCTAGTTTGACTTTTTTTTCTAAAAATATATTTATCTATATCTGTTTTGGCAATTGTATCTGTATCTGCATCTGTATCTGTATCTGTATTTGTATCTGTATCCGTATATGTATTTGTATCTGTATCTGTATCTGTATCTGTATCTGTATCTGTATCTGTATATCTGTATCTGTATATGTATCTGTATTTGTATCTGTATCTGTATCTGTATCTGTATCTGTATCTGTATCTGTATCTGTATCTGTATCTGCATATGTCTGTATCTGTATCTGTATTTGTATCTGTATCTGTATCTGTATATGCATCTGTATCTACATCTGTATTCTGTATCTGCATCTGTATCTGTATCTGTATCTGTATATGTATCTGTATATGTATGTGTATCTGTATCTACATCTGTATCTGTATCTGTATCTGTATCTATATTTGTATCTGTATCTGTATCTGCATATGTATCTGTATCTTTATCTGTATCTGTTTATGTATCTATATCTATGTGTGTATATGTAGTCGAAGAATCGGTCCTGGTTACTAATTGAAATATGGTTATGTATGTATTATTATCGGGTGAGTAAAAAACAAAAAGTTTTCTTAAGTAGGTCGGATTTATGTGTATTGGTAAGTTTTAGATTGCAATGTATAATTATTCGAGACCATGGTGTGTTTGTGTGAACAATTTCATAAACACCCCATACACGAGATTAAGGTACACGGAATTTAAAACATCATCTCGCCGAATAGAATATCATGCACTTCAGGCAGTTTTCATCGTCGGTGCAAATACACTCCTTGGCAAATAGACACAAATTTGTGTGTGTTATGATACTGTGATTTCCAAGCGACCTTACAAGAAATATGGTTAATTAGTAACTTGACTTAATTGAAATTATATGTACAATCAGTAAACATAATAATAATATTATGTTGATCTAGATACGCTATGGTATCAAAACAAGTTACAGGCGTTCAAACTTCAGAACCTCTTTTTCTTTAACTCACCTGAGATATATGGTTATAACATGCCCATTGATTTTATGTAATGTTTACATGACGGTTATAACCAATCACGTAAGCGTGTATGTCTGCAAGTAAATTTATATATCATTATGTACATGTGTGCATTTGTACATGAGACCCATATTCAATTAATCGATTGCAGTTTATTTCTTATTAATTACATTATTGTATAGTATTAATATGTTATAGTACAGCTACGTTACAGCGTATGTAAAATACTTCGTATTGTATTAGATCTTAGTCAGGCTATCGTTTATCGGTTACTATTTTCGACTACTCTTTATCGTCAACCTTTGTTAGAATTGTCGTTCTTTTGATTTATCGCGTTTGACCCATTGTGCATTCATTTTAGAGCTATGTATTCAAGTCGCAGGTGCATTCATTTTAAAGCTATGTATTCAAGTCGCAGGTGCATTCATTTTAGAGCTATGTATTCAAGTCGCAAGTGCATTCATTTTAGAGCTATGTATTCAAGTCGCAAGTGCATTCATTTTAGAGCTATGTATTCACGTCGCAAGTGCATTCATGTTAGAGCTATGTATTCATGTCGCAGATGCATTTGTTTTAGACCTATGTATTCAAGTCGCATTTTAGAGCTATGTATTCATTGCATCGCAAGTGCATTCATTTAGAGCTATGTATTCATGTCGCAGATTCATTTGTTTTCACGTCGCAACCTATGTATTCAAGTCGCAAGTGCATTTGTTTTAGACCTATGTATTCAAGTCGCAAGTGCATTCATTTTAGAGCTATGTATTCATGTCACAGATTTTAGAGCATGTATTCATGTTTGCATTTGTTTTAGAGCTATGTATTCAAGTCGTGCAGGTGCATTCATTTTAAAGCTATGTATTCAAGTCGCATTCATTTTGAAGGTGCATTCATTTTGAAAGTGCATTCATTTTGCAGCTGATGTGCTTGATCAGAATCGTTTAAAATGCGCAGCTAGCTTCGTTGGTATTGTACTCCTTTTCATGGCGAGAAGATGGATAACGACGAGAAAGTCGCGGGTTCGAATCCATTGATACCCAAAGTTGTTTTTGTGTGTGTGTCTATTCATTTGTCTTGCCTTCGTTCCTTCGGGGCTTTACTATAATTTGAATTCCATATTCATCACTTGCGACATGCCCCTTGACTCACTGCTTGCCTTTTACATGATGACGATGGCGAAGGCAGGTAAAATGTCTAGCCACATCAACTCATTCATTATGTTTCTTGTATCATCATCTACTTGATCAGGTTTCTGTTGGCTTTAGTGTTGACAAGTCTGAGCCCCGCAGAGAGGTTGATCTACTCGTGACAGCTGATCCCAACTCTTTGGTCAATTTACTTGCGGTAGACCAAAGTGTTCTTCTCAAGTCTGGCAATGATATAACGGCTGAAAAGGTTGATGTCTTCCTGCAACTAAAATATCATTAACCATTCAAGTTTTCACTATTTTTTTAACAACCCGGTACCGATTACTTGTTGCTTTGAAGAGACATATAACTCTAATGCTAGAAGCTCTATTGCATCTAAAGTTAAAAATATTATTACCTAAGGCAAATTTTGGTTTACACGAGATAACCCTTTCTAATATGATACAAATTATTTAAGATTGAGTAAATGCTTGATAAAAGAACAAAGTTGATACTAGTGTGTAGTAAAGAATTGTAAGGGAAAAGGAATTACTTTTTTTTTTTTAAAGTGAAAATATGCTTTAAAGTAGCTCTTTCCTGTCAGTCTCAAATCTGATGTTAATTGTTTACATAGTGGAGTTGAGAGATATCAATAGTATATTCCAAAATATTTCAATAATCTTAATGGATTTTCATGATCAGTTAACTTTTATTATGTCGTGAGCAAACATAATCCTTTGTTTTACATTTCTTTAACGATTTCACAGGTGAAGAATGCTGTTCTGGGTAGGACAGCAGCCAGAAACCGTCCGATTCCGAATTTGTTCTTACTGCCAGCGCTAGAAACACCTTGAAGTATTTCAGGCAGGTGCTGCGTGTCTTTATATTCAGACTAACAACTAGTAGAAGTAGTAGTAGTAGTAGTAATAGTAGTAGTAGTAGTAGTAGTAGTAGTAGTAGTAGTAGTAGTAGTAGTAGTAGTAGTAGTAGTAGAAGTAGTAGTAGTAGTAGTAGTAGTAGTAGTAGTAGTAGTAGTAGTAGTAGTAGTAGTAGTTGTTGTTGTAGTAGTAGTAGTAGTAGTAGTAGTAGTAGTAGTAGTCGTAGTAGTAGTAGTAGTATAGTAGTAGTAGTAGTAGTAGTAGTAGTAATATTAGTAGTAGTAGTAGTAGTAGTAGTAGTAGTAGTAGTAGTAGTAGTAGTAGTAGTAGTAGTAGTAGTAGTAGTAGTAGTAGTAGCAGTATACAGCAGCGAGATTTGAGGGGTTCAGAGCTAAAAAATATAGAATGAAATGAAAGTATGAAAATAAGTGAGATCTTAATAATAAAAGGAGATAAAGAGGGGGTGAAGGATGAGAAAGAGAGAGAGAGAGAGAGAGAGAGAGAGAGAGAGAGAGAGAGAGAGAGAGAGAGAGAGAGAGAGAGAGAGAGAGAGAGAGAGAGAGAGAGAGAGAGAGAGAGCGAGAGAGAGAGAGAGAGAGAGAGAGAGAGAGAGAGAGCGAGAGAGAGAGAAAGGAGAGAGAGAGAGAGAGAGAGAGAGAGAGAGAGAGAGAGAGAGAGAGAGAGAGAGAGAGAGAGAGGGAGAGAGAGAGAGAGAGAGAGAGAGAGAGAGAGAGAGAGAGAGAGAGAGAGAGAGAGAGAGAGAGAGAGAGAGAGAGAGAGAGAGAGAACAAAGAAGAAAAGAAAGGAATAGAGAGAGAGGTGTGAGTATGGGGAAACAAGAACGAAGAAGAGGATACGACTAAAACTGGGTGTAGAAATAAGTAATGAAGGAAAATATCAACAAGGCAAAATTTTCAATAAAGCTGTAAAATGCAGATCTAAACGATTTAACATCGAAACAAATATATCGATTCAATTAAGGGGGATAGAGCAAACGACTTAAAATATCTGAAAATATGAATTAGATAGGAATATCAGATAAATGCTGTTGAAACTTGAGTCCTCAAAACTGGAAAGACTGCTGTCCTTGGTGACGTATATATTCTTCACTAACCCTTCTACCCATTCCTTATTCTAACCTATTTTTTCTTTCTTTCTTCCTCCTGTCTGGTTTTCGTCTGACATCACACTGTCTGGTGCCTTAATTAGTGTTTAGATCTAGATTTAAATTAAAGGACGTAGTATGTAGTAGTAGTAGTAGTAGTAGTAGTAGTAGTAGTAGTAGTAGTAGTAGTAGTAGTAGCAGCAGTAGTATAGTACTCACTAGTAGTACCAGCAGCAGCAGCAGTAGCAGCAGCAGTAGAGCAGCAGTAGTAGTAGTAGCAGTAGTAGTAGTAGTAGTAGTAGTAGTAGTAGTAGTAGCATAGTAGTAGAGCAGTAGCAGCAGCAGCAGTAGTAGTAGTAGTAGTAGTAGTAGAAGTAGTAGTAGTGGTAGTAGTAGCAGCATTAGTAGTAGTAGTAGTAGTAGTAGTAGCAGCAGTAGCAGCAGCAGTAGCAATGGCAGCAGTAGTAGTAGTAGTAGCAATAGCAGTAGTAGTAGTCGTAGTAGTAATGGATAATATGATAGCACCATAGGAACAAAGACGAGACAAATACAAGGAGTAGCCACACAAAAATTCTGGCCACCATGAGGATCGAACCTGCGACCTCTGTGTCGGTACCTTTCGCCTCGTCATGAAGCGAAAGCGTGCTACTAACTAAGCTAACTACGCTCCCTACTACTAGTTAACTTTCATGTTATCTTATGTCATTACTTTCACTTCCGACATGTCCCTTGCCTCACTGTTGGTCTTTATCTATAACAGCAGCAGTAGTAGTAGTAGTAGTAGTAGTAGTAGTAGTAGTAGTAGTAGTAGTAGTAGTAGTAGTAGTAGTAGTTGTAGTAGTAGTAGTAGTAGTAGTTGTAGTAGTAGTAGTAGTAGTAGTAGTAATAGTAGTAGTAGTAGTAGTAGTAGTAGTAGTAGTAGTAGTAGTAGTAGTAGTAGTAGTAGTAGTAGTACTGGTAGTAGTAGTGATAGTGGTGGTGATAATGATGATGATGATGAAGATGATGATGGTGATAATAATAATGATGATGATGATGATGATGATGCACTTGATATCTGGCAATATTTTGACCTCGATTTTTGTTTCAGCAAATGCACTTGATGACTCTGACTGATGTTTCGTTGTTCGAGGTGACTATGTGAGTGGCGGCAGTGGCGGATCAATGTATCCTAATCCTGGTAGGAGAGTGTGTTTTTTATAATTATTTTATAATATGGATGTACTTTCAATTTAATTCAGAAGCGAATACAGCAAAGCCTAATATTTTCTTATAATTATGTCTCTTGACTGAGATAGGTTATTTGATCACAGAAATGTTACAACGTAGTATGCAAAATTAGTAATAATGCTACACAGGCATAAATTCAATCCATAGATGGAATACAAACCTTCCACAGATGAACTCTTGATTGAAACACAAACCTTGGGCAGACAAATCATTAATGAAACATAAACATTGGGCACGAATCATTAATGAAACATAAACCTTGGGCAAATCGAATCATTAATGAAACATAAACCTTGGACAGATGGACTCGTGGATGAAACACAAAACTTGGACAGATGGACTCGTGGATGAATCACAAAACTTGGACAGATGGATTCGTGGATGAAACACAAACCTTGGACAGATGGACTTGTGGATGAAACACAAAACTTGGACAGATGGACTCTTGGATGAAACACAAACCTTGGACAGATGGACTCGTGGATGAAACACTAACCTTGTACGGATAGACTCGTGGATGAAACACAAAACCTTGGACCGATGGAATACAAACATTGGACAAATTGACTCTTGGATTATATAACAAACATTGGACAGATGGACTCTTGGATTAAAAACAAACCTTTGGACAGATTGATTCATGGATAAAACAAAAACTTTACACAGATTGACTCTTGGATCCAAAAACAAACTTTGCACAGATTGACTCTTGGATCAAAAACAAACTTTGCACAGATTGACTCTTGGATTAAAAACGGATAGACTCATGGATGAAACACAAACCTTGGACAGATTGACTCATGGATGAAACACAAACCTTGGACAGATTGACTCATGGATGAAACACAAACTTTGGACAGATGGACTCATGGATGAAACACAAACCTTGAACGGATAGACTCATGGATGAAACACAAACCTTGGACTCATGGATTAAACATAATCTTTGTACAGATGGACTCATGGATTAAACATAATCATTGTACAGATGGACTATGGATTAAACAAACATTGTACAGATGGACTCATGGATGAAATACAAACCTTAAACAGATGGACTCATGGATGAAACACAAACCTTGGACAGATGGACTCATGGATGAAACACAAACCTTGGACAGATGGACTCATTGATGAAACACAAACCTTGGACAGATGGACTCTTGATGAAACACAAACCTTGGACAGAGGGACGTGGATGGATAAACACAAACCTTGGACAGATGGACTCATGAAAGAAAACACAAACCTTGGACAGATGGACTCATGGATGAAACACAAACCTTGACAGATGGACTCATGGGATTAAAAACAAACCTGGACAGATGAACTCATGGATTGAACACAAACCTTGGATAGATGGACTCAAATGAACTACAAACCTTGGATTGGACTTTGGGATGAAAACAAACCTTGGACAGATGGACTTATAGATGAAATATAAACCTTGGACAGATGGACTTATAGATGAAATATAAACCTTGGACAGATGGACTTATAGATGAAATATAAACCTTGGACAGATGGACTTATAGATGAAATATAAACCTTGGACAGATGGACTTATAGATGAAATATAAACCTTGGACAGATGGACTTATAGATGAAATATAAACCTTGGACAGATGGACTCATGGATGAAACACAAACCTTGGACAGATGGACTCATGGATGAACTACAAACCTTGGACAGATGGACTCATGGACTGAAACACAAACCTTGGATAGATGGACTCATGGATCAACTACAAACCTTGGACAGATGGACTCATGGATCAACTACAAACCTTGGATAGATGGACTCATGGATCAACTACAAACCTTGGATAGATGGACTCATGGATCAACTACAAACCTTGGACAGATGGACTCATGGATCAACTACAAACCTTGGACAGATGGACTCATGGATCAACTACAAACCTTGGATAGATGGACTCATGGATCAACTACAAAACCTTGGACAGATGGACTCATGGATGAAACACAAACCTTGGACAGATGGACTCATGGATGAACTACAAACCTTGGACAGATGGACGCATGGACGAAACACAAACCTTGGATAGATGGACTCATGGATGAACACAAACCTTGGATAAATGGAGTTCTAGATGAAACACAAACTTTGGACAGATGGAATCATTGATTTAACACAAACTTTGGACTGATGGACTCATTGATTAAACACACACTTTGGACAGATGGAATCATGGATGAAACACAAACCTTGGACAGATGGTCTCATGGGTAAAACACAAACCTTGTACGGATAAACTCATGAATTAAACACAAACCTTGGACAGATGGACTCATGGATTAAACACAAACCTTGAACAGATAGGATCATGGAAGAAACACAAACCTTGTACGGATAGACTCATGGATTAAACACAAACCTTGAACAGATGGTCTCATGGATTAAACACAAGCCTTGGACAGATGTACTCATGGATTAAACATAATCCTTCGACGGATAGAATCAGGGATGAATCACCAACCTGGCACAGATAAACTCATGGATTAAACACAAACCTTGGATAGATGGACTCATGGATTAAACACAAACCTTGGACAGATGGACTCATGGATTAAACGCAAACCTTGGACAAATGGAATCATGGATGAAACACAAACCTTGGACAGATAGACTCATGGATTAAACGCAAACCTTGGACAGATGGACTCATTGATTAAACACAAACCTTGGACACATAGACTCATGGATTAAACACAAACTTGGATGGATGGACTCATTGATTAAACACAAACATTGGACAGATGGACTCATGGATTAAACACAAACCTTGGACAGATAGACTCATGGATTAAAGACAAACTTAGGACAGATGGACTCATGGATTAAACACAAACCTTGTATAGATGGACTCATGGATTAAACACAAACCTTGTACACATAGACTCATGGATTAAACACAAAACGTAGGACACATGGACTCATGGATGAAACACAAACCTTGGACAGATAGACTCATGGATTAAACACAAACCTTGGACAGATAGACTCATGAATGAAACACAAACCTTGACAGATAAAATCATGGATTAAACACAAACCTTGTAGGGATAGACTCATGGATGAAACACAAACCTGGACAGATGGACTCATGGATGAAACACAAACCTTGTACATAGACTCATGGATTAGACACAAACCTTGGACAGATGGACTCATGGATGAAACACAAACCTTGGACAGATAGTCTCATGGATGAAACACAAACCTTTGACGGATAGAATCATGGATGAAACACAAACTTTGGATAGACTCATGGATGAAACACAAACCATTGATGGATGGACTCATGGATGAAACACAAACCTTGTACAGATAGACTCATGGATGAAACACAAACCTTGTACGGATAGACTCATGGATGAAACACAAACCTTGTACGGATAGACTCATGGATGAAACACAAACCTTGTACGGATAGACTCATGGATGAAACACAAACCTTGTACGGATAGACTCATGGATGAAACACAAACCTTGTACGGATAGACTCATGGATGAAACACAAACCTTGTACGGATAGACTCATGGATGAAACACAAACCTTGTACGGATAGACTCATGGATGAAACACAAACCTTGTACGGATAGACTCATGGATGAAACACAAACCTTTGACGGATGGACTCATGGATTAAACACAAATCTTGTATGGATAGACTCATGGATGAAGAACAAACCTTGTAAGGATAGACTCATAGATTAAACACAAACCTTGTACGGATAGACTCATAGATTAAACACAAACCTTGTACAGATAGACTCATGGATTAAACACAAACCTTTTGATGGATAGAATCATGGATGAAACACAAACCTTTGAGACTCATAGATTAAACACAAACCTTTTACGGATAGAATCATGGATTAAACACAAACCTTGTACGGATAGACTCATGGATGGATTAAACACAAACCTTTGACGGATAGAATCATGGATTAAACACAAACCTTTGACGGATAGACTCATGGATTAAACACGAACCTTGTACGATGATAGAATTTATCGATGAATCTTAAACCCCGAAAGAATGGACCCATTGATGAAAAGTAAACTTAACATAACCATAAGCATTACCTTTTCTATGACAATTCTTTTGCTTGTTGTTGCACTTTTCGGTGTTGTTGCTGTTATTTTTTCTCGTTATTATTGTTGTTCTTGGTGGTTTTGTTGTTATTGTTGACACTTTTGTTTTGTTTCGTCTAATTATTCTTGGATTGCATTATTTTAATTGATGGGTACTTCCTTTAACATCGTCATGCAAGTCAATACCTCATACAAAAGATTTATTTTCAAATATATCTTTTTTTAATTGTGTATTGTTATTGTCCCTTATATTAAGAATCAAATGTTTTCTTTCATTCCTTCATGATAATCCTCCCACTCAAAATAATACTGGTCCACCATCAGCTCCAGGTCAAATGCCTTATCCTACTGCATCTAATTATGGAGGAATGGCCACTTTCGCACCTGGCGCCGCCATGTCATCTCCTAGCCCCCCTCAAGCAGCGCCAGGAAATCATGGATCCCTCAAACAAGTGGAACGCATTCGAAAAATCTTTTCCGGAGGCCTGGCTATGGGAATCCACAATGTGAGGTATATGTATAATAGCGCAGGAGAGACGGTCAAAATAGCGACACCGCCAGTTCTGTTGTGTGCCCACTTCAAAGACCTAGTACAATTGTGTACTTCAACTTAAGTTTCTTCAATTCCATTACGGCCCATAGCTCCGGAGCTGGTCTCGGTTTCAATAGCGTGAAGCGGAACAGGTGATAAGTATCACCTCCTGGCCAGGATGCTAGACTGACACGGGTTTTTATTCCCAAGCTTGTCCGTGTACCCATTTGCACCTGGGTAGAGTGGGGAAAATACGTATTTTTTCCAAGGAACACAACGTCGGATGTCGCTTTGCTAGGATTCGAACCCGGGACATTATGATTCCTAGTCAAAGTCTAACCGCTCTGTCACCGACGTCACCGAGTTAGTTAAATTTTATAGTATTTGGTCATGCGGGCTTCGGATCATTACATCAACGTGATGTTTGCAGTATCAATAATGCTTGGTAACAATGCTTCCCACACCGTTGTCGCTATTTCGACTTGTAGACATAGCACAGTTAAAGTGCCATCTTGGTGTCATCAATTTTGACGTTTTGATTAGTACCCGGATGATGATATCTACTTTGATTTGATTTGATGATTTGATTTGATTTGATTTGATTTGATTTGATTTGATTTGATTTGATTTGATCCAAAGCCACAACTAAGGTGATCTCGGGGTTTTTGGTTGGATTTTATCCTAGATTTTTTTTTTTTACCGGGCTCCCATATAAACAGTCAAGAGATATTTAGCATGTACAAAGCGTATAGTTGCCTTGCATGATTGTTTCGCTATTTAAATCACTTTAATATCATTATTATTATCAGTATCATTATTATTATTATAGTAGTAGTAGTAGTAGTAGTAGTAGTAGTAGTAGTAGTAGTAGTAGTAGTAGTAGCAGTAGTAGTAGTAGTAGTAGCAGTAGTAGTAGTAGTAGTAGCAGCAGCAGCAGCAGCAGCAGCAGTAATACAGTAGCAGCAACAGCATTAGCAGCAGTTGTAGCAACAGTGTCACCAGCGGCAGCTAGTAGTAGCAGCAGCAGTAGCAGCAGCAGCAGCAGCAGTAGTAGTAGCAGCAGCAATAGTAGTAGTAGCAGCAGCAGCAGCAGTAGCAGTAGTAGTAGTAGTAGTGGGGTGATGATGTAGTAGTAGTAGCAGTAGCAGTAGTAGTGGGGGTGATGGTGTAGCAGCAGTAGTAGTAGTAGTGGGGCTGATGGTGTGGCAGCAGCAGCAGTAGCAGTAGTAGTAGTAGCAGCAGTAGTAGTGGGGGTGAGATGTAGTAGTAGTAGTAGTAGTAGTAGTAGTAGTGGGGTGATGAGTAGTAGTAGTAGTAGTAGTAGTAGTAGTAGTGATGGGTGATGCAGCAGTAGCAGCAGTAGTAGTAGTAGTAGTAGTAGTAATGGTAGTAGAAGTAGTAGTAGTAGTAGTGGGGGTGAGCAGCAGTAGTAGTAGTAGTAGTAGTAATGGTAGCAGCAGCAGTAGTAGTAGAGAGTGATGATGTAGTAGTAGTAGTAGTAATGGTAGCAGCAGCAGTAGTAGTAGTAGTAGCAGCAGCAGCATGTAGTAGTAGTAGTAGTGGGGGTGATGGTGTAGTAGTAGTAGTAGTAGTAGTGGTAGTAGTAGTAGTAGTAGTAGCAGCAGCAGCAGCAGCAGCAGTAGTAGCAGCAGTAGTAGTAGTAGTAGTAGTAGTAGTAGTAGTAGTAGTAGTAGTAGTAGTAGTAGTAGTAGTAGTAGTAGTAGTAGTAGTAGTAGTGTATTATTCGCCTCGCAGGCAGACGTGTTTCTGTGCTCCACTCTAACCTGAATGTCTATGTGTCTATTTCATTTTTAACATCCTGGATTCTTATATCTACACATTCGTCACATCCTAGTCTTCTGAACTGTGTTTGAATCTTCTATTTTAAATAAGTCGTTTTCGTTTATTTCTAAATTTGAAGATGGATTTTACAACATGAAGTCATTTCATTCGTTCAGGTTTGGTGACATTCCTACTCCTTTCCATTATCCGATTTTTACTCACCACGTGCTACAAACCATTCACGCCCACAAACAATAACATTAAAAGCCATCTTTTTACCAACGGCCAGAGACAATGTCGTGGTGGCCAACGTAAGCAATGACTTATTCAAACAATATATGGTCGGAGGCCCCAACGTTGCAGTTTAGAGCCCCCCCCCCTCAAACACTCACGACGGTTCCTTGTTTTGATGACAACTACAACAACGACGAAAATAACAACTGGGCAGGACAAACCAACGAAAACATCGCATTCCCTGAGCACATCCAAAGGGTTATGCGCAGTAGGAAAAAGCAACACACCAGTTGATTTTGACATTAAATAATAATCCTGACCAGCCCGATGTTCAGCCCCGCACAAAGGTAACACATAATTTGACTGACAATTTACATGAAAAAGATAATAACCATGTTAAAGTCCTACTCTTGAACGCTCAGTCATCACGGAATAAAAGCGGACTGATTCAAGACCTGATTATTGAATCTGATGTTGATATTGCTTTCCTCACAGAATCGTGGCTTCAACCAAAAAGGTGATGAGGTCATCATCAACGACCTAACTCCCCAGGGGTTCAAGCCAACACCCGTATCGAGACTCAGCGGTTCGGGAGGGGGGGGGGGGCTATGCGTAAATAACAGGTGCAATCTTAACATAAAAACGAAAACCATCACCCCCTCTTAAATCATTTGAATGTTGTGAGTGTACACTTCAAACACAGGGACAATCAACAACCTCCATGTGCATATATCATCCAATGCCAATACCGTAAAATCAATTTTAACATCAAATAACTTCAAGCAGCATGTAAACACGGCAACGCATGTAAAACAACATACATTAGACCGGGTTGTAACCGATGACAACGAGGAAGTTTACAACCTTAACGTAGCGGATAAAGGCGTCTCTGACCACTTCGTCATTACTTTCGAAATCAACCTAAAAAAACAACTCCCAGACGAAAAATTGCATCAAGAAGAAAAGCTTTTGATCACACGACACTAGAGGCTGACATTGAACTTGTTGTCCCGAGCCTTCTGATAAGTACCAATATCATCAAAACCTACAACAACGCATTAAGGCAGCTGCTCGATCACCATGCACCTATTGAACAGCGCACAGTCACCGATCGCCCATCGGCACCGTGGCTGACAGGGGAGATAAGGCTACTCAAAGCGGAACGACGACGAGCAGAGAGAAAATGGCGCTCTACAAACCTGGAGATAGACAAACAAATCTACAAACAACATAACAACAAAATGAAGCTATTAATTAAAGCTGCAAAGGCTGAATATTATAACAGCAAAATCAACGAGTGCACAACTGCGCGTGCCCTATTTCACATAACCAGCAAAATGACGAGCAAAGCCAGCAAATCTGACAAAGAAAATGTTCCAACCGGTTACTCAAGAATGACTTACCTGCAGTATTTGAACATTATTTCAAGGATAATGTACATCTCATCAGAAACAATCTCGATCAGCATCATCATTCACCACCAACTTTCAAACAATTTGAGGGTGATACGGTCTTCTGTGAATTCCAACCGGTCACCGAGGGGGATCTCAAGACCCTTATAAGATCTTCACCACCGAAATCATGCTACCTTGATCCGATTCACACATCACTATTAGTTAGATATTTAGATCACCTAGCTCCTGTTCTAACAACCATTGTTATTGAATCTCTAAAAACTGGAATTGTACACAAGACCTTTAAACACGCAAGTGTAACCCCTCTACTTAAGAAACCCAACATATCTCCTGAAGAATTTAAAAAAACTATAGGCCTGTTTTGAACCTCCCATATTTATCGAAGATTTTGGAAAAGGTCGTTGCAATGCAATTAAAGAACATCTTCTGAAATATAAATTATTCGAACCCAATCAGTCAGCTTACAGACAATATCACAACACGGAAACAGCCTTGATTAAGATACAAAATGATTTGTTATGCGCTGCCGATGAACGCAAAGTGTCAGTCTTAACCCTGCTTGATTTCAGCGCGGCGTTTGACACACTTGACCATTCTATTCTTATTGAGCGACTTTCCAAAACTTTTGGTCTAGAGGCACTGTGTTTGACTGGTTTATATCCTATCTTCATGATCGTACCCAATCTATCTCTTGATAAAGTGCAATCTTCTCCTTTTCCACTCAAGCATGGGGTTCCACAAGGGTCAATGCTTGTCCCCTACTAAATACATTGTATACACAACCGCTTGTTGATATTGTCAAACAGCATGGGGTAAACTATCACATGTATGCTGACATATGCAACTTTACAAATCTGCCATGCTTATAAATACAAAATATAATTTGAAATCCATGGAATAATATACATCTCATGTAAAAGCGTGATGTCTACTGAGAAACTTAAACTGAATGAAGAAAAAAACCGAAATATTACTATCTAATCCCAAAATCTCAGTTTGCCTGACGGAACTAACTATATGAGGGTCGAAAACGAAGAAATAAAATTCACGCAGAACGCTAAAAAATCTTGGGGTTTATTTCCATGGTAATTTATCTATGGAACATCTCTGTAAAACTCTTTTACCTCTAAATAAGCAAACTTTCTTAATTTAAATTCTCTTAAAACATTAACATCAGCACACATTTTTTCCAAAATTGATATTGCAACTCCCTTTTTTTATAATTTACCTGATGTCCTGATTCATAAGCTCCAACGTATCCAAAACCATGCGGCAGAGGGATTTTGAAGAAAAAGAAATATGAACACATTACCCCTATGTTCATGTTTCTGCATTGTCTCTCGATCGATAAACAAATAACATACAAAGTCGCGACTTTGTGTCACAAACGTAAAACTGATAGAGCTCCAAATTATTTAAATGACCTGATCTCTGGTTATGTTCCATCCCGCCAACTGAGATCTACAAATCAATGTCTATTAAGCGTTCCCAAAAGAAAGGCCTGACAAAAAATGTCACTGCGCTCTTTTACATATGCAGGTGCTCACGTCTGGAATGTTCTCCCACTGTCAATACGATCTATGGTTGACACGTTTGAGACACGTTTAAAAACATCTCAAAACATACCTCATGCGACGTTTCTTAGAAGAAAAGTAATTGTTTTTATTATGCGATCTTAATTCATGTACAATACACCGTTATAAATGACATTATGCTGTCATGTATTTAGGTACATTGCTCATGTTATTATGTATGTATACATGCCCTAGAGCTGTCGTAAGATGGGAGTGGGCGCTATAGAAATGAATTATATTAGCAGCAGCAGCAGCAGTAGCATTAGTAGTAGTAGTAGTAGTAGTAGTAGTAGTAGTAGCAGTAGTAGTAGTAGTAGTAGTAGTAGTAGTAGTAGTAGTAGTAGTACCAGCAGTATTAGCAGTAGTAGTAGTAGTAGTAGTAGCAGCAGTAGTAGTAGTAGTAGTAGTAGTAGTAGTAGTAGTAGTAGTAGTAGTAGTAGTAGTAGTAGTAGTATCATTATTATTTTATTATTATTACATGTAGCTGTATTATTATTATTATTATTATTATTATTATTATTATTATTATTATTACTATTACTATTACTATTATTTATTATTATTATTATATAATTATTATTATTATCATTATTATAATTATAATTATTATCATAATTATTATTATTATTATTAATATTTATTCATTTCTATTTATTTATTTTTTTTATTATTATCATAGTGCTTGAAGACGTATTAGGTTTCAGAAATGATAATGAAGTATTTTTAGGTAGTCACTGTCCCTGTGGGTAACAGTGCTATCAATGCTTAAAGAACGGAATTGATTATCATTTACTTTATCATCTCTCTCTTTCTCTCTCTCTCTTCAAAGTTCGAGTGGCAAAGTTGCCATCAAAACCACTGTGCCCGACACAATTACCTCCTGGGTTGCGTCAGCTTTTGCTAATGACTTGTCTGGTCTAGGCGTGGCTCCTGTTGCCGCTAACGTAAGTCAACAACGTGTACTGCTGCAGCCTCTAGATCTGTTTGACTCGGACATTGTTAATAAGATGTTCTTTATCATTATCATATTATAATATTATTGCTGTCACATGTCTGATAATAAGTTATTTATAGGGTTAATAGACGTAAGTATTTTGTTCTTTTACTTGTTGTCCCTTTAATCCGGTGATTCAGCCGTTATTTCCTCCACCCCACCACATTCCTTCACCTCTTTCCAAAAAAAAAAAGAAAAATTTTTACAATTTTTGCCCCAGATAATTTCTTCATAGAAATTAAGAGGATTAATTTCATTTTACTTCTACGAATTGTCAAGGCTTAGATTCTAGTTCTACGATCATAATCTATCTTTATTCTTGAATATTGTTCCAGCTAACCGTGTTCCGCCATTCTTCGTATCTTTGACTTACCCAAGCACGGTGACCAGAAGTGAACAAGCTGTGATTCAAGTGACTGTGTTTAACTATCTACAGACTGATACTAACGTAAGAGTAAATAAACTAGGCTATAAATCACAAACTTCACACATGAGACCCAGTATGCTACAACACAACAGAAGAAGAGTTTACTACCATAAGAAAACATTTACACTCATAAACATTTTGATTCAATACAAGACAAAGGATAGAGTACAATTAGGCCACAAATTATTCACATAAAACAAAGTACGTTTCATTAAATTCATTCAAGGCCCTTATGGCCCATAGAGCTGGAGTTTATTTTGGTTTCTAGAACGTGAAGTGCAACAGGTGATGATAATCATCTCTGGATAGTACGCTAGTCTGTCGCAGGTTTTCACCCCTAGTCTATTGCTGGTACCCATTTGCACTTGGATCGAGTAGAGAAATGTTAAGCGTATTTCCCCGAAGATGTCAACGTCACCACCAAGTTTATTGTTGTAATACACTCACAGACAACGACACCACCAAGTTTATTGTTGTAATACACTAAGACAACGACACCACCAAGTTTATTGTTTGTAATACACTCACAGACAACGTCATCACCAAGTTTATTGTTGGAATACACTCACAGACAACGTCACCACCAAGTTTATTGTTGTCATACTCCAGACAACGTCACCACCAAGTTTATTGTTGCCATCACACTCACAGACAACGACACCACTAAGAGACACATTTGTTAACTCACAGACAACGTCATCACCAGGTTTAGTGTCGTAATGCATCAGACAGCACCACGAACGTCACCGATTTTAGTGTCGTAATACCCACCCAATACCACCAACGTGAACACAGAATGAAAACAGATCCTTTGTCAATCACTCACAGACAACGCCATTTACCAAGTTTGAATGTCGTAATACACCCACAGACAACGTCAGCACCAGTTTAATGTCGTTCACCCCAGAAAAAAGACACCACCAAGTTTAGTGTCGCAAACACCTAACAACGTCACAAGAAAGTTTAGTGTCGTAATGTCTGACAACGTCTGTATGTCAAGTTTAGTGTTGTAATACACTCACAGACAACGTCACCACTAAGTGTATTGTTGTAATACACTCCTTTCACCTAAGTTTGTTGTAATACACTCACAGACAACGTCACCATCAAGTTTAGTGTTGTAATACGCTACCACTCAACGTCATCACCAAGTTTAGTGTTGTAATACACAGACAACGTCAACACCAAGTTTAGTGTCGTAATACCCTCAGACAACGTCACCACCAGAGTTTAGTGTTGTAATACACCCACAACAACGACACTACTTTGGTGTTGTAATACACCCACAGACAAAGACACCACAAGTTTACCTCTCTCACTCACCAACATCCTTAGTGTCGTAATACACCCCACAACCAACGTCACCACCAAGTTTAGTGTTGTAATACCCTCTGACAACGACACCACCAAGTTTATTGTTGTAATACACTCCTGAACAACGTCACCACCAAGTTTATTGTTTAATCACTCACAGACAACGTCACCATCAAGTTTGACTCTACGCAGACAACGTGTTATCTCTCACAGACAACGTCACCACCAAGTTTATTGTTGTCATACACTCACAGACAACGTCACCACCAAGTTTATTGTTTGTCGCTCTCTCACAGACAACGTCACCACCAAGTTTATTGTTGTCATACACTCTGGACAACGTCACCACCAAGTTTATTGTTGTACACTCACAGACAACGTCACCACCAAGTATATTGTTGTCATACTGTTTCAGACTGTCACCTCTCTTCTTAACTCTGTCACATAGAACAAATTAAGTTGTGATGCGTCAAAGCTGTCTGTCTGTTCATACCCACGAAAATCTGTCTGTCTGTCTGTCTGTCTTTCTCTTTCAACATATTTACCATTTGAATGGATTTCAGTTCAACATTTTGCTTTCAATGTGTTCGGAAAAAAGAATCTTTTAGGAGCAAAATAACCCACAAGAAGCTTCTCTGTCTGTCTGTCTGTCTGTTTCTATCTCGTCTGTCTACCTCTCTCTCTCTCTCTCTCTCTCTCTCTCTCTTTCTCTCTCTCTCTCTCTCTCTCTCTGTCTCTCTCTCTCTCTCTCTCTCTCTCTCTTTCTCTCTCTCTCTCTTTCTCTCTCTCTCTCTCTCTCATACTCTCTCTCTCTCTCTCTCTCTTTTATTTCATTCTCTCTCTGGTACTCTCCTTGCTCTCACTCTCTCTCTTACTCTTCTAGATACTCTCTTCTCTATATAAATAATGCCCCCCCAACTCCCCATCGGTCTAAATATCTAGCATCCATTATAGAGCTAAAATTGACCCTGATTATCATGGGTCCTAATA
>JAXRKP010001319.1:110000-137500 GCA_037039925.1 Doris montereyensis | reverse complement strand
ACCTCATACGATCTTCAATCTAATCTGAATGGGATCAGGACCATTTGACTCCTGTGAATAGACTGTAGAAGACGATTTTGACTAGGAAAGACTTCATATATATCTAGTTAGAAATATATTATAATATATTCTAAAATCTAGTTCTCTGATCTAGACCCAGATCTAGCTGCACACACACACCAGGGGAGATAGTAATATTTGCCATTTCACTATTTTTCTCCTGGTTTTGACACAGTTGAATCTGGTGGATGGAAGCAACTACAGTACATTAGATTCAGATTGTGGTGGGCGTAATTTGACTAAATCTTTCTCTCTCTCTCTCCCTCTCTCTCTCTCTCTCTCTCTCTCTCTCTCTCTCTCTCTCTCTCTCTCTCTCTCTCTCTCTCTCTCTCTCTCTCTCTCTCTCTCTCTCTCTCTCTCTCTTTCTCTCTCTCTCTCTCTCTCTCTCTCTCTCTCTCTCTCTCTCTCTCTCTCTCTCTCTCTCTCTCTCTCTCTGTCTCTCTCTCTCTCTCTGTCTCCTGTCTCTGTCTCTCTCTCTCGATCTCTCTCTCTCTCTCTCTCTCTCTCTCTCGATCTCTCTCTCTCTCTCTCTCTCTCTCTCTCTCTCTCTCTCTCTCTCTCTCTCTCTCTCTCTCTCTCTCTGTCTAAATGAATGTCACTGAGAACAATGAAAGGACATGCTTTCCAAAGAACATACACTCGAGAACTGACGAGTACCAAAACGCTAGACGATTTGTCATCCGTGAATCGGCATATTATCCAATACTAATGACGAATAATTGTTTTTTTCTCTCAGGTGCTTCGTCATTAATGATGAATAGTCACTCAGTTTCGTGTCAGGGTACACAATGTGAGACTGAAAAACAGTACTATATGACAAGAGACTGACGCATTGAGATTGAGATGAAACTGATACAGATAGTGAGACATGAGACAACTCAGAGGTCAACCTTTCTGTTGGCATTTACATGCGATTAACATCAACCATAGGTGCTAGCATTGGGTTTCAGAGACAGTTTGAAAGTGAATGTTTTTTTAGTTCTATAGGATGTTTGTAATGAAAACGTACAACTCAATAAGGATCTAATTTGCAAAGATGTTTGTTTAATGAAACATCGTTTCCCCCAAACAACTAAAAAACTTGAAGTCATTAAGATCTAGATAATACGAAGGAGCCACAGTGGAGTGAAGTCAAAGGCGAAATATGACAATAAGTGACAACAAACACGTCTTTATTCTTTATTAGTGGAGTTGTCACTTATTGTCATTTCGCCAAGATCTAGATCTAGCTTTAAATCTTCTACACTAGCTCTAGTATAGAGGCATTACTTATTTTACCCTCCCAAAAAATGAAAAATGGCTGCCCCAAACTCCCACAAAAAAGATCTAGGATAAAAACCTTGTGAAGTTTGGGTGTTGCTTCACTTGTATGGTTGCTGTCTACATGTTGGGGAAATTTGTAAAATGTGATGTAATTGAACTCAACTTACATCTACATTCCTTTTTACCGAATGGATCCGACTTAAATGTAGATCTGAGTAGAGTCAAAGCACTACTGCTTGGCCTTGGCTTGCCGTCAGGTCTGATGGCTAGACGGAAGCCTACTCGACAGGCCTGTTAGCTAGACAGGAGCCTATTTGATGCCTGACTGCACAAGAGTAAGAATATGAATAAAAAAGAGCTATATTTGCAGTGTTCATGTTCAGATTGACAGCTGGTTTGGTAATGATAGATCTATGGATTAGAAATGTCAGCAGATAGTGAGAAAGCTGTGTTTTGATAGAGATACAAAAGTAACCTGTATGTCACATTCGTAGATCAAATATATATTATAGCTCTCCTTCTGTAACATTATAAAGTAAGAATGAGCTAAATACATTCTGCTGCAATACCACTGTCATTGTCTAGGTCCAGAGTTGATTTTATAAATTTCAGCATAAAGGGAGAAAGCTCAGCACGGATTTTGATAGCAATGTATCTACATTCCTAAAATTTGGAATATATTATAAATAGAATTGAATAAATGCATTACATTGTAATTTTTCTTCCCGCTCTTTTGCATTTCACTCTGATTTATTTTTTCCCCACGGCAGTAATTATCAACACGACAGCACAGCACTGGCAACAGGGTTCAGATGAATTCCTCCTCATCTAAAGCTGGAGGGGAGAAAAACCAGTACAAGGTATGGGAAGATGCACCAGTTACGTTTACAGAATTTGGAGCTCTAGAATCTGAAGTGAAGCCAAAAGGAGGACTTTTGTCACGTTTGTGGAAGAGAGGCAAAGGTGAGTGTCATGAGTTCTTTTTATGTTAGTCTATTTATAAAGATCACATCCATGCTATGTTATCAATGATATAATAACAGGAATGGGGATTTTCCGAGTTTTCCATGATTTTTGGTACATCGGAGCAGCTCCGTGTCTCTGTGTCTCATTTTATACACACACAAGCACCAGCTGTCCGGGAATACAAGGTCTAAGTCTAATTAGGACAGATGCCCCAAACACAGAGAGAGTGAAGAGTATTTTATCGGTATCATTTATCACCGTTAAGTGAGAGAGAGATAAAGAAAGTAGCGAGAGTGAAAATAGTACTACTAGTGTATGCCTAGCAGTAGTGGTACCGGTAGTAGTAGTAGTACATTTACAGACCTTTAGGTTTCAAGATTTCAAGTGTAATCGTTCACTTTTTTAGTCGTGTTTTATAATTATGCCTCATTTACTATTTTACATTGGTTTTGCCCTTTTCAAGTGGGTTTAAGTTAAAGCCAATGCAGGCTGGGCGCTTCTCTCTCTCTCTCTCTCTCTCTCTCTCTCTCTCTCTCTCTCTCTCTCTCTCTCTCTCTCTCTCTCTCTCTTTTTTCTCTCGCTCTCTCTCTCCCTCTCTCTCTCTCTCTTTTTCTCTCCTCTCTCTCCCTCTCTCTCTCTCTCTCTCCACTCTCTCTCTCTCTCTCTCTCTCTCTCTCTCTCTCTCTGTCTCTCTCTCTCTCTCTCTCTCTCTCTCTCTCTCTCTCTCTCTGTCTCTCTCTCTCTCTCTCACACACACACACACATACACACACTTATAAGACATATGCTCACACAGAGTCTACAAAATACTACAATACAATGTTACTATACAGCTTCCTGACCAACGCAGGTACCTGTAGTGTTAATATTATATATGTGGACTACATACAATACTACCTGTGGGCTACAATACTACATGAGTATTGATATTATTATTTTTCAAGGTCATGCATGTTATTACTTTAGGGCTAGTCACATGGGTGTGGTAGAGAGTTTTGGGCTTGATTTGAACTAATGAAGTGAAGCTGCTTTGCTTTGAGCTTTTTTAATATCCCAGTTTCATCCAACTTGGGTGGATACAGGTAGCTACTGGTGGGTTCTTGTTCTTTCCTTTTTCTCTTATTTATCTTTAATCTTGCTGTTTTCTCTCACCTGAGATCAATGTATTTGTTAGAGGGGATAAAAATTCAATAGAACAACCAATCATGCCCATAAAGGGAGATAACTCATACATGTTGACATTGTTTAAAAACTTTACTATTTTTTAGCTTGGATTAGGATGTTTCATTCCAAGAGTGTAGGGTCTGCATCTATTAGTGTTGCATTATAGGTAACCATCATTGAGAGAGAGAGGTGTGGGGGTGGGTGGCCTGGGGCAAGGGATACTTGAAGAGAACATTAGGGAATATTGTAGTTGTAGTAAAATGTTCTGGAGGGAAGTAAAAGTGACTACAGAGTAAAAAGCCACGGAAGAAAGGGAGTAAAAAAAACAAAAAATACTGTGGAAATTAGTGACTGGTTAAAGAAGGTGAAGAATGTTTGGTGAGAAGAAGCGGATTTGAATCTGCTAAAGAAAAGAAGAGGTGATTCACTTGTTTTTGTTTGTTCTTGGGCTGTTGTTTATTTTGTTTTGTGTATGTGGGTGTAATTATTTGGCTAGAGCCTATAAGCGGATGGAGGGGGCGCACCTTTGTAATAACTGCTGTGGGATTGTTACTTGCACAACATGTACATGGCACCTGTGAAATTTTCACTCATGTTTTATAGAATCAGAGGATGAATAGTCTGCAAGACTACACTGGCTTGATATAGCTTTGAAAAATAAACCCTTAGCAATATAGGTATATCCAGGACTCACTCCAAAACGCTGTCTTGCTAGTCCAGCAATGTAACTACTACAGGACTCTGACGATATGATACAGATCTCTCTTGATTTGAAAATGATTTACCCACTTCCACAACTAAGGTGATCTCAGGGGTTTGGGTAGGATTTTTTAAAATTTGCCCGGATTGCCCTAAACAACCAAAGGGATCTTTAATGTGCACAGAAGAAAATAAGAAATCTCTCTTGAATTTTGGTTCTAAAAAGTTGGCATATCTGATAACATTGGGTTTTTATTTATATTGCAAACCTTTTCTTTATATTTATTGTACATGTATTTAAATGTAATGCTCTTACATAAAACCATAATATGGTGTTTAAATTGTATTTCCTTACCTTTTGCAGGAAAAGACCCATCCCCAATTATAATTTATTATTTTTGGAGCCTCGACAAAGTTTGCATCCTTTTTTTTTATTATTGGATTTGTTTTTGTTGTAGTTTCACCCTCTTCTCTTTACTTAGGTAAATTCTGAAGTTGTTAATTATCAGAATGTTAAGATGAAAGGGGAAGCAATCATGAAAAACAAAAAATATAAGATTTGTTCCTGGGGTAATTTCAATGCCGTCTTAAACTAACACTGACAAAATGTGGAATACTTATCACAATAGTCACAATGTCCGCACCTCTGGTGAGGCCACTTCAACTCACTATCGGAGAGGAGAGGCGGACTTTATTCTTCTCAAGTCACTGGTTATATCTTTCTCTTTATTTTCTAGATGGCGATAATCAGACATCAAGCCAGTCAGCTTCTCCCAGCAACAGCATTGATAGAGCATCAGCATCTCCAGATAGCCAGAGCCTTACAACTGTTCCAGAGTCATCTACACCAGCCAGCACTTTGTCTTCGTTGCATGGCAGCAAGTCCAGCTTGGCTGATATGGGTAAGTAGACCATGATCAACTCTCTTGACCCGCTTATTCAATCCATTCCATTGTATCCATCTGTCAGCTGCCATCACTCTTTTTGAAGTCTATCAGACCTTACACAACTTCTACTGTGCTATGCCCACTTGTTCAGCATTCAGATCCATATACTTAACTATGGTTCCATTATACGGAGGTGGACTAGGACACAATGAATGATGTCAGAAGATGTATATTCTTATATCCTATATTTTCTTTTCAATTAAAAAGCAAGTTCCGAAAACATTGACATTTGGATTTTTATAGTACAAGTATAGGTTTTTATATAAGGTATTGGTAGCTCAGTTGGTAGAACGTAGAAATTGTACAAGCTGGCTCATTCAAACTTTAGAAAGTATAGTTCATGGGAAACTGTCAAATTACACCCTACGCCTTGAAAACATAATCATTGAACTCCATTTCTGATTATCCTATGTTCAAAGTTGAGTATAGATTCTTTAATTTTACTTTACTTTATTAGTATATATATTATAAGAAGGAGTTATTTGTCACATGAAACAAAGGGTCAAGTAGTAAGGATATTCCTTATTTTTACTTTTCGACTTATCATGCAGTGTGAGGTTTTAATGCATGCTTTTGCAATTTGTGTTTGCTCATATACTATGTGTGTGTGTGTGTGTGCGCACGCGTGTATAGGGCCATCTTGTAATTAACACATATCGTCATTTAGGTACTGTTCATCTTAATTGTAACAATTTTTCGTGTATGTAGATGTCTTGATTTTATAGTAATCTTAAATATTGAGTACATTATGTAAGCTACTGTATGATGTATGTCTTAGCCTTTGTAAAGCGCACCTGAGCATGACTCTCATGGATAGGGGCGCTATATAAATTTTGCATTATTATTATTATTATTATAATATCATTACCATGCTTTTCTTTGGGGTTTAAAAAGCATCACTCAAAGTGGATCCCTAAACTAAAAGAACAGCTTTTCAAGATCTGCTACAGATATATTATTCCTGAAGACCTGCAGCACAAGAATAATCCTTTAACTCATTGTTCGTTTCCTTTGTTGAAAAAAAAAGCACCCTGTCAGCTATAAAAATGTCTTTGTAACAGCCAGCAGTTGTAATGCAAACAAAAGAATGCATGCAACCACAGGTTGCAAGTAAGTTGCTTTAAAGGGGAGGAGCAGAGTCTGAAGGTTATTTTGAAAAACGATCAAGCAAGACAACTATGACCTTCAAGGGGAGTCGAAATTTGAAGAACCTGAAAAAGATATTTTGAAAATTCAACGATGAACAGGAAATGACACCATATTGGATTTTTGGCAGCAAAAACGTAATTTTTCAAAATGTAAGAATTGAATCAATTTTGTAGGTATGTCTTTTAAAACTGGTATGTATCTTTAAGACACATGCTACAATTAATATAAGGATGCATTGGTTTTGAAAATCTGTCTAACTTTTAATTTAAGGGATATTGAAAATTGCATAAAAACTGTTTACAATTCACACACAAATTTTCACCCATAAAAATTCATATGTCAAAAAGTATACGACAAAACATCAAAGGCATACAGAATTTTATTTGATTTATTGAAGTAAGGTCTGTGCCAAATTTGTAGTCAATCAGTTGGAAAATGTGAACTAAGTTAGCAAAACAAAGGTCCAAAAAAGTATATTTTGAGTTGTTCTTGTTTGAAGTTTATATATTGCTTTTGATGATTTAAAAAAAATAGAAAAATGGCTCACATACACCTAGAAAAGAGAGTAGGAAAATACTATTGTTATTATCATTATTATTATTATTATTATCTCAATTACTTCTTATTATTGTTTATTGCCCCCATTACTATTATTATTATTATGTTGGGGATAGCACCTTTTGATAACAGGTGAGTGGAATGTATTACATATTTTCCAGCTGATCTAAGGCAATATTGAAGACAACTCCTTATAACAACGATATTTTTCTTCTGGGTACATTTTGACGATTTCATGAATACTTCTTGCAATTCTTTAGACAAAATTTCTGGCTCTTATATACAACAGCTGCGTTGAGAGATAGGCCTGTATCGTTTCTAACAAATTTGTATAACTTCAAAGAATCGATACTGAGCTTCTATTATTATCATTAATAAGGCAATATTATTAATCCATCCAATAATTCAATAACCTAGATTTATCCCATTTTTATTAAAAATGGCTTTTTCAGAACCTGCTCCTCCCTTAGCTAGTGTATGAGTCACTTTGAACGTTTATTTGATTGGAGCACTGGATACACAATTGTTATTGTTTTTTTTTGTTAGTTAGATTGATGGTCTTGGGATCATTAGGTTTGATTATTATTATTGGGACAGATACTAACACACATTTTTCCCATTGACCTAGATGCAAATTATTATTTAACATCTTGGGAGTAAAACCTGAGACAAACTAACATTGTTGTTCCACTTCACGTTATAGAAACTTGTTATTATCTTATTATCTATCATTATGCAACGGCTTTGAAAGAATTTTTCTTTTTCTTATGCTTTTTCTTCAGCTGTTTTCAACCTACATTTATCAGCCATATTATTATTCATTCAGCTGAAAAAACACAAGATGAATATCAAAAGAATGATTTCATTCTTATTGATGTTTTTCTTTTAACACCTTCTTTTATTACTTCTGCATAGCTGCCAACCAGTCTGTAATTTACATATGTATTACATTAGATTTTGTTTTTTATTGGAGTCCATTAGTCTGTATTCAATTATTGATTCTTATTATTATTGTTTTAAAGAAACCCAAATCCAACGGTAAAGACTCATTAGAGGTTGGGGTTAAATCCAGACACCAATTGAGCACGCAAAACTACGTCACACTTCGCCAGGAAGGCCAACAATCGGCAGGCTTTATCTTACCTATTTGCATGTGTTAAGTATTATTTTTAAATGAGATTATTATTATTATCCTTGCTATGGTTATTATTTTTCTTGGTGCAAATCCCCAAGTCCTTTCCTGTTCTTGTTCTTCGATGCCATATGTTCTTTTTAAAATTCTTATTCTTGATCTTGTTTTTGACTTCTTCTTGTTGTTATTGTTCTTCTTGTTCTTGTTCTTGTTCTTCTTCCAACCATTCTTCTTCTTCCAGACCAAGCTTCTTTTGGGGAATCTGAGGCACTGAGGGCTTCTTCTTCTTCTGCTTCTTTTCTTCTTCTTCGGACTTTGAGTAGCTTCTTCTTCTTCTTCTTGGCAGCATCTTGGATCAAAGAAGCTTCTTCTTCTTCTTCATCCTTTTTATGATCTTCTTCTTTTCTTTGTTGCTGTTCTTCTTGTTTTTGTTCTTTTGTTAATAATTTATTACTAAATTTTGTTATTGTTATTATTGTTTTTACTGTTTCTTTTCTATTGCTATTATTATTATTTATTATTATTATTATTATTATTATTATTATTATTATTATTACTACTACTAGTTGGGATAGCACCTTTTCATAAATGGACTCATGAAACACGAACACCCATCATCTTCCTTACCATCACACGCAAATGACGAACAATTAGCTAACCTATTCAATAAATATTTCGTTGACAAAATTGTCACCATTCGATCGGATCGTGATGAAAAGTGACACTGACACCATTAAAACTAGTGGTACGGAAATTTATCACAACACCACCACCACTTTCCTACTTTTTACCATCTGTTGAAGAAATCACTGAACTGGTCAATGATGCAGTAAACAAACAATGCAGATTGGACACGGTTCTAAAAGCCTGTATTAATGAGGTTTGCACCAGCCATAACCTCCATCGCCAATTGCTCCATCTAAAATGCGAATTTTCCCACCGTTTTCAAAGAGGCACATGTGACTCCACTCTTAAAAAAGAAGAATCTTCGACAACGAGATGATGAAAAACTGCAGACCCGTCTCGAACTTGAATTTCATTTCAAAGATCATTGAGAAACTCGTTGTGCGAAGACTTACCAACCACACCATAGCTACAACCTGTGCCCCTGTTTCAATCAGCATAGAGGCGAGACCACTGTACCGAAACTGTATTAATCTGTGTCCACAATGACATAATCAACCAGCTACAATGCAATGACAATGTCACTTCTACTGTTGGATCTGAGCGCGGCTTTCGATCTGTGGACCACAAAACACTCTTTGCTAGAATGCAACAATGTTTCACATCACTGGCATGGCTCTGAAGTGGTTTGTGAGTTATTTCCACCGATCATACCTAGCAAGTCATCATAAACGGCAGTCCTTCATCGGCAACACATATCCAATTTGGCGTCCCACAGGGATCAGTCCTTGGTCCGTTTCTCTTTACACTATACACTACACCTCTCAGTGACATCATCGCATCCCACAACATTGATCATCATTTTTATGCTGACGATACGCAACTCTACACGCCACTCAGCATGAACAATCACATAACAACTAAAGAAACAGTCATCATCAACTGTGTGTTAGACATCAGGACCTGGATGACAGAGAACAAACTGAAATTCAACAATGACAAGACAGAATTGATAACATTTAGAAAAAAAGGAAAGGACATTATATTAAATGAGCTGGTCATAAACAATATTACTATATGTAACAGCCATGGCGTCAAAAATCTTGGTTTCTTCTTTGATGAATTTTTACACATGCATGTTTACATTACCAAAGTTTGTCAAACGATCCATTGTGTCTTTAAAAGTATTTCTCGTATCGGAATCTGTTAAAGACCAAGAAACATGTAAAATGCTTGTCCATACCCTTGTCACAAGTCATCTCGACTACTGTAATTCTCTTCTTTACGGGTTGCCAAAACTTCCATAATAAAGCAGCAAGAATTGTAACTAAGACAAAAAAAGTCTGAACATATCACTCTCGTTTTGTGCTCTCTACATTGTCTTCCAGTAGAAAGAATTGTATATAAGAACATGTCTCACTTTCAACTGCATTCATGACACTGCCCCAGTATCTAAACAACTCCTTAAAGTTCACAGCCCCAATCGTCCGCTTAGATCATCACAATCTTTGCAACTAAAAAAGAAGCGTCCCTAAAACAAAGTTTCTCGAACGTTCTTTCACCTTTTTGGCCCCAGCTATATGGAATTCTTTGTCAGTTAAAACTAGAAATTGTACAAAACAATCTCTAAGACACAGTCCTTCACTTTAAACAATCTCGTAAGACACAGTTGTTCACTGTCATGTATTTAATTATTCTTACTCTTAGTTTGGCTTCTTTAATATTTAACTTTTATTTTTCGATTGAGGGGTTCTGCAATGTGTGTGTGTGTGTGTATGTATATCTGTAGTGTGTGTGTGCGCATATGTATAAAGTATCTTATGAGTAGGCATTTATCGTCACCCGTGTTAAGGGTACTGTTCATTTTATTGATGTAACAATTTTTAACACTGTATATAGATGTAATGATTTTATAGAATCTTAAACATTGAGTACATTATTTAACTATTATTATATTTTTATGTACTTGGACTTTGTAAAACTGACTTTTCGATCCTCATGGACATATGATTTTGGCATTACTATTATTACTAATATTGTTGTAGTAGTTTTTGTTAATATTATTCTTGTGTATTTATTACTGTTATTGTTGTAATAGTTTTTGATAGATTATTCTTGTTGTTATTACTGTTATTGTTGTAATAGTTTTTGTTAATTATTCTTGTTTTATTACTGTGTATAGTTTTTGTTAAGATTATTCTTGTTGTTATAGTACTGTTATTGTTGAATAGTTTTGTTAAGATTATTCTTGTTGTTATTACTGTTAGTTTGTTGTGGGCAGTTGGTAGAGAGCATGACTTCCTTCCTTTCACTGTTTTATATAAATTTTGTCTTATTATTTATTTCTATGATGTCCTGAGATAGATAGGTATGGATGGATAGGTAAATTTCAATAGATAGAAATAGATGAAACAGAAAGATTTTTTCTGTTTGTTCTTCAGATATCACAGACTTCAATAGATAGTGATTTCAAACAGTATTGGATGCCTGACCACACTTGCAGGGAGTGTTAAACTGTGGGGATAGGTTCACTTAGATCAGATAGATACATCATTATAGATATGCGGCTTCTTCTTTTGCAGCAAGTGCTGGATAGATAGATAGGGAGATGGATCATCGGCTACAAAGGTAAGACCGTGGCTTGTTTTGTTGTTGTTTATTGTTGGGTTTTTGGTTGTGTTTTGAATGAATTTACATAGAGTAAACAAAATGATAGTTCCTGATTTTTATGCCCCTCAAATGTATTACCTCATAGATGTATGTTGTCTCTATACTTATTTTCAGTTCATTTATTGTTATGAGCCATCTCTGAATCAGGAACGATTAGAACGATGCTCACTGCATTCCAAGAAGTTCAAAGTTCTCACCTCAAATCACATAATAGAATCTCCCACTTTTAAAAAGTTTCCTCCTGGAAAACCCTGTAATTTCAATTTATCACTGACCCAGGCAAACACTGTATCGAGGATGAAAGTCTCTAAACTCGTAAACCCGCTGGAGAAAGATTTTGAGGAGAGACGAGGTTAGAGTTTCAAACTGAACAGCATGTTTATGTGGAAGTTTAGATCCTGTGACTAAAGATGATATTTCTATTGGGGCTAAGGCTTCACGATGTTTATAGGCAGGTTGGGGACATAATTACAAAAAGAGATTTTTGAAAAATTGACTTCTTGTGGTTTAGATATTTTCACCGTTCGAAGTGTTTTCATGGCTGTCAAGACATTAATGTTTATTCATGCCTTTATAACATATCTTCAATTACAATAAAAAAAAAAAAGTCTTAAACCTCAATAATATTGTGTTTCACATGAGCCTCATAAAGCATACTTAATTGCCTTTTTTTTTTGTAATTTAAAGAAGTCTTAACTGAAATGGCTTCTTCAACTTTGCCTATTTCCAGTGGTATATAGCAAAACTGTTGCATCTTCAGGTTGGATCCAAAATTGGATAATCAGAATCAAATCTTTGAACCAAACTGTATCATGTTTTGCAAATTTGAAAAGATTACGCTTTTGGCAGTTCAATGTTGTAACTCCATGAAAATGAAGAGCTTGAGAAACATTAAGACATTTTTCTGAAGGCTTCAAATGTGGAGAGATGCAGTAGTGGCCTTGCCTGAGTGCATGCCTCTCAAAAAAAGCAAGGAATTTCGCTAAGCACGCGCTTGTTTGTTCTGATCGATTATTTGCTATATAAACCCCTATTATTAAGTGTATGGTGGCTTTGTCTTCAAATTCAGCCTAAGTGCACGCTCAGATTTTCTCATTAAAGTTAGGACAGGTCATGCCTGCCGCAAAATTATATGACTGCTAGCCATGCACGATGCGGGCGCTGGTGCGAAGAAGATTAAAGATAATCTAACTGAAGAGACAAGCGACACATTTAACTTCAATGGGATAATATGACAATAAATTAGCAAACTCAGCTTGCCTTGCCGATGGTCATGCACATAATCATCTCTCAAAAACCTTTAGACTATAAAACACCAAAAACGATGCGATTTAGAACAACACAGCGACGTGTCCATGCTGCTAGATAAGGAAAATCATGGACTGCAATCCCCCAAAATCCATCCAAAAGGGACACAACTTATCAAATTATGGTGACCCATTGACCATCACCCGAGCTCATGCCCAGAGATGATCTTTTAAGCTTGCTGCCAATCACTGTGCACTTGGACGGCAACTTTTGTAAATCATTATTGCTGTATTCCGGCAATTTATAGAGTTATCGTTTCATTAGTAATGGAATATACGACGTTGTGTTTCTGGGTTTTGACCGTATTGTGATTCAATGAATTTTCTACGTCACCAGGCGGCATTCGTGTGTGTATTTATTGCTGTAACCATCGTACGATATGCACAGGACAAGGGAGCTTTGGAAGATCTGAGAGCCATATCTGAAATGAGTGAATCTGGCAGCTTCGACTTTGGAAACCGCTCCATGTCACCGCACCCGTCTGCGGGGGTGGATGAACTGTCTCCTTCCGTCAGGTACGTGATTGTTGGGCACACATCGAATCGTGGAAGTTGTGGAATATTTTATGTACTGTATTTCCTGTTTTTAGTTGAAGTCACTAGTTCTCAAAAGTTAGCATACTAAAGTCAATTATTATTATTGAGAGGACCTAGGAGCTCTATAAAGGGACTGCAATGGAAGAGATGCAATGCACACATAGTTTATTATGAGTCTTGGCCTCTTATCTTCCTGATCCTCTCTGACTCTTATCTTTCTGATCCTCTCTGACTCTTATCTTCCTGATCCTCTCTGACTCTTATCTTCCTGATCCTCTCTGACTCTTATCTTCCTGATCCTGATCTCTCGGGTTTTGGTAGGATTTTTAATTTTCTGACTCTTATCTTCCTGATCCTCTCTATCTATGGGGCAATTTGATTTGTGCTCTCTGGGGTTTTTGGTAGGATTTTTAATTTTGCCTTGACTGCCCTGTAAGCAGCCAAGGGATCTTTGATGTGCACCGAGTGTTGTGATCTGCACACTCAACCTCCTTTTTATCGTCCGTCTCTGATGGGACTAGGTGTCAATCCACCTACCTGGGCCAGGGGGGGTAGAGTTTTACACGAAAACACTGGAGAAAACTTTTGAACGTTAGGCGGGGCTTGAACCCATGACCCTTGGTTCGAGAGGTCAACACCTTGCCTCTGTACTATCAAGGGGCAGAAAGAGACATACAGACAGACAGACATTTTTATTGTTTACAATATAAATCGTTGCAAACTTTCCATGGGGAGAGGAAATATTTGTTACAAATATTTCGACTATGTCTTCCTTGTAGGATTTCTTTACAATCTATAAATTTAAATTGCTTGTTCCTCTTTTGTTTTATTCTTTTTTTTTTTTCTTTTTTCTTCAGAGGAGAGCCGTTACCAGAGCTTCCCAAGTTGACGACACCAGTCTTGAGCATGCCCTTTGACCTAACACCCCAGTCAGAGTTTTCCACGGAGGAAAGCCTTCTACAGGAGAGCAAAGTGCTAATTCAGGTAAACGTTGTAATACTGACCACACCAAGACACGCTTGACAACAGTGTGAATAGATTTATACCTTTCTCTAAAGGAAGAAGTTTTATCATTTAATCATTAGCTTTACTTTTTTTTGCATCTTCATTGTCAGCTGCTGCAAAAAGTTGTGGGCTGTCATTGATTTTCAACGGATTGAAAGGAATAACGCTGTGGTAGGCTGATATACAATTATGTGGCATCACTGCCGACTTGGGACTGTGAGGTGCTGAGTTTGAATTCTGGCGATGCTAGGTCCGATATCGTGTTCCTCAGAAAAGATACTTAACACACATTTCTGCACTCGACCCAGGTGCAAATCTTTACTGACCAGCAGCAGTGGGGGGGGGGGGGGGGGGGGGAAACCTAGGACAGACCAGCGTCCCTGTCCATGACATTTTTATTATCACCTGTTCAATTTCATGCTAAAGAGGCCCAGCTAAGCTCTTGTTCAACTTCATGCTAAAGAGGCCCAGCTAACGACTCTGCCAATTTCATGCTAAAGAGGCCCAGCTAAGCTCTTGATCAATTGCATGCTAAAGAGGCCCAGCTAAGCTCTTGTTCAATTTCATTCTAAAGAGGCCCAGCTAAGCTCTTGTTCAATTTTATGCTAAAGAGGCCCAACTAAGCTCTTATTCAATTTCATGCTAAAGAGGCCCAGCTAAACTCTTGTTTAATTTCATGCTAAAGAGGCCCAGCTAAGCTCTTGTTCAATTTCATGCTAAAGAAGCCCAGCTAAGCTCTTGTTCAATGGGCCGCTAAGGTAATGGAATCAAAGAATCTGAACTTACTTACTAGGTCGATAGTTAATGAAGGAGAGCAAGAACAAAGAGAAATAGAAAAACCAAAGAGGAACAAGAGACTAAGAACAAGAAAGAGACTTAAGATCAAGGAACGGAATGAGATGTTCCCCTTAGGTCATTCTCTTCAAGGATGTGCAAGGAACCCCTTGGTTTTCTGGCATCTCAGTTATATAATTTGAATAAAGCATGATAAACTTTGCTATCGCCGTGGAAACTAGAGCACGACTCTATGATCCTCCATGTTTAGGTTTTTCTTCAATGCTGCTGCTATGTGATCACAATCATTTTACACAGAAGATATTTTTCAGGTAGAAACCACAGAGGGTTGGTCTATGGGTAAACAAACTAAAGGTTGGGGCCACAAACAATGGGAATAACCAATATATATATGCTGAAAGTTAGGGGCGCTGGTGGCCGAGTGGTAAGGCTCAACTGAATCCTGGTAAAGCTAGGCCAGCGCGTTGTGTTCCTTTGGGAAAACACGACTTGCAGCATTAGCCACTCGACAATGTGCAAATTGCGTACAACCACTAGCTTTGGAGTTGCTACCTGGGTCCAGACTAGCGGCCTGTCTACGGGATGATTATTATCATCTGCTTTTTTCACGCTATAAAACCGATTTAAGCTACGGCTCTATGGGCCATAATGGTAATGGCCTTCAAGGAACTTTTTATGGTGAAAGTTGATCCTTTGATTTTGTCCCCCTGTTTTTTCGTTTCATTATTTTCTCCATTTTTTTTCTGTATTTTTTCATGTAAATAGAATTCTGTCCAGTTGCGGATTTGTGGAACAAATATGTGAGCTGATATGCAAGTGTGGAGACTCAGAAGCTGGCATCAACTGCGCACGTATCAGAACTTGCATCATGGGAAAACGACCTTGGCCACTGGCTCATTGACAAAGACAAAAGCAACGAAAAGGTAGTAACTCATGACACAGTTGTGTTGGCCAGATGGGAATAATATACACCCATCTTCAGCATGTGACATACATTATATATTAAAGGGAATTTCATTCTTATCACTTAGATTAAAACTCTTTGATTTTTAACAATAATTAAATGAAGGCACTCGAAAACATGGAAGTTAATAATTATTTTTTCAAATAAATGAAAACTATGATTTAGAATTGTTTTGCTTGAGAATGGACGACTTGCCTCAGGACTACCTATGAAGAAGGAACATTACAGTTTTTGTGTGATTTTTATTTTTGTCCTTATCAGAGTTCAGGCCATGGGGATCGGCCAGGCTCTTCTGTCTGCCGGCTACCTGGAGTGTAAGTTGGCAACCAAACTCCCTTTTTCAAGGATGATTTTACACTTTATCGGCCAGGGGAGGTAAGTGCCATTGTCTTTTATGGCTTGTCAAAATATTGTAGTTGAGAAACGATAGTATTTCGCTGTTGATTCGAACTGTTTGAGTGACATCTCTCCTGATATTCTTCTCTAAAATACAATATATTCTCAATGTGTTCTAGGATTTTGTGATACAGTTGGTAGTGTTGTACACTGGTGCTAGTGTAAGGCTTTCATGACATTATACTCATAGGAATAATTTATTTTTACTTCACTCTGCTTTTTTTGGTTGACACATGTGTGAATGAGTTTCTAGCAGTAGGCAAAAAAAACAGATGATACTGTCGAATTGCTTGTATGAAGTGCCTAAGGGGCAGCTGCCTTGTATGTTTCCCAGGCAGTTGAGAAAGAGGATAATTGATTTAGAATCATGACTATACAGACTATGAATCTGTCTTTTCTCTTTTTACTTCTCACACATTTAAAAACCCAAACATAACTCCGACACTATGAATGTAACTCTTAACAGATTGCTGCAAACATGGATCTGCAAGGAGATGTTGAGCCGATACCAACTATTACTGAAGAGCTTGAGAAAATGAACCTCTTTGGCTTCAGGAGATTGAAAAGGAAAGAGGATGATGACAGTAAGGCAATATTGAATAGGCTTGTTTAATGTTTTGGCTTGTAAATTCAATTCAAAATGTCTTTATTGTCAGTAATATTATACATACAAAATAGACACATGCAGATTTTGTAAAAGGAAAATTACTTAATAGACCCTGATGGGCTTTTCACCGACATTTCAATAGAACAATATTACTAAAATGTTAACTAAGATGGGATTAAGAATCTAGTTTGTAATAATTTACGGTTAAACAAAGAAATATGATACACAATTACATATAGAGAAAATGATACAATGATAATCTTTACCATTCCACATTGAAATAAGATTTTTAAATGGATTGAAATTTGTTTCAGATCTTATATGTTCAGGTAATTTGTTCTGCAAAACTGCAACAGCATATTTAAATGACAATATGTAGTATACTGATTATGATCAATCGAATCATTATTATTATTGTCATCATCATCATTATTAATATTATTAGCATCATTATCATCATCACATGGGAGGTTTATGGGCTTTCCTTTCACCTTTTTTACTTATCTTTCATTTTGCTGCTTCCTCTCTAAACTCACCCTGATATCATAGCATATGGTGGATGGGGTAAATTTCAATGAAACAAACAAACAAAATCACCATCATCGTTAGGAACGTTTGTCAAGTCACATCGTGTTCAACTGATTTGTGGTTATTGGTAAATTACCATGACTTTAAGTTTGTTACTACTGATGATTTCACTTTTCGATAAACTGACAGCTTAAATTCTTTGATATTACAAGAGTGCAACACAAGACGAACAAGTTTGTTCTTTTTCTTTCTTCTTTTCTTTTTCAAATCCTGACAGATTCTGCTCTGTACGAGCACAGCATCACCATCACAGAATCGGAGACATCAAAAGTCACCGCTTCTGAAACATATCCTCGGATGCGGATGTATTTGAGCGAGAGCTCGCAAAGTAGCACCCTCTCGGACACTACTAAACGTGAGAAACGCCTTTTAAAAAAAATCTTTGTATAATTTTTTTAGTGGCATTGGTGGCAGATTGGTTAGGCTGCAGAAGACTTGAGATCATGAGGTCCCGGGTTTAAATCCCAGCAAAGCTAAGACCGATGTTGTGTTCCTTGTGAAAGACACATAACACACATTTTCCCCACTCGACTCAGGTGCGAATGGGTACAAGTACTAGCTTGGGAGTAAAAACCTGTGTCAGACTGGTGTCCTGGCCAGAAGGTGATAGTATCACCTGTTCTAGTTCACGCTATAGATACTGGCATAAGCTCCGGCTCTATGGGCCATAATGGCCTTGAAGGAACTTTATTTTTAAAGGAATATTTGAGCTGCTTTTCCCTCCTTGATCAGTATGTGAAGCAAAGTCAGAAATGTGTCGGATTTTTCATTTCTCTTATGGGAAAATGTTTGGACATCAACGTCTACGGTAGGGAGTGAAGAAAATGCTGCTGTGACAGAAATGAAAGTGCTGAAATATTAATACAGTAGGGACCGCCTAAATGCCAGTCGCCTAATGCCCGCAATCTCAGTGAAACCGATTTTTTTTCTGTATAAATTGCTCCTCTAAATGCCTGTTTCAAAACCAAGATTTTCACCTAAATGCCCGGTCTCAACGGCAACTGCAGGCATCATTTTCTTCAAATTGTCATAAGATCGTCTGTAATTCATTAAAAAAAAATACTTTGATCATATAAGTGATTCCCTTGCTAATAGGGCTTATGCCTGTCCAACAATGTGCCATGTATTGTAACCACCTTTCATTACCTATCCTTGCACTGTAATGAAAAATGCCCAGTCTTCTCTTCTCAACTCCACCCACCGTACAGCACAACCTTTGTTCCATTGGATCACTGGTTTGTCACTGGGTAATGAGGATTCCGTTTATGGCTCTTTCTTGATGTCTTAAGTTGCATGCAATCATCTGGCGTTTTTAATAGACCGAGCGAGCACGCATCACGATCGAGGGACCGAGGGACAAGGTGTGAACAGTTTTATAGCTCCCCTGTCTGGCATTGGCTGTATCCATTGTGCCTTCGGATCTTCGTGGCGAGTGATGATCAACTAATCCGCGCTCACCATCTCATTGCTAAATGGTTTCGAGGTGTCTCTTTTTCTCGCTTTAAATGAACTCCTTGATGATCGCTCCCTACTCCCAAAATTGTTTCCCCCTGACCTACTTTCGCCTAAATGCCAGATTTCTACTTCCCAAGCACCGGGCATTTAGACGGTTTTATTGTATTTGGAAGCAGTCATGTGAATCAATATTGTTGGAATGTTCGATAACGTTTCATTTCTTTGAAGTGGTACAAACTCGATATATTATAACCGTAATAATTACATAATTATTGGGAACTAACATTTTCGTTTTTCCCGTTTATTTGAAAAGAAATAGTTACTTCTTTGTTGTTTAAAATTGTTTATAGGTTTTTTCCTTTAGCATGAGTTACTTTGCATTTGATGTAAAGTTTTGTCATCATTTTCTTTCGTTACATTCTTTTTTTCCTCACCCCACTCCTCTCCTTCCTCCTCCTCCCCACCCCATCCCCTTCTTTTGTCTACTCCCTCATAGTGCAACTGCTTTCTAGAGACATGATAGAAGAACCATTGCCCCGTCAGGATTCCTCAGTCACTGCACTAGGGGAGGACTTCCTTAAATACATTTACTAATGGTGTCTTTTACTTCTTCTATTTCTTCTTCTCCTCTTTTTTTCTTCTTCTTCTGGGGAACTTCTTCTAGTGGGGAACCCGGTCATTTTTTCCAAAACTTACCCCCCCCTGGTCCAGGTAGATCAGAACAGAAGATTAGGAGGGTTCGAGCCCCACCAACGGCCTGAAAGGTGGTCTGGGCAAAATTTAAAATCCTACCAAAAACCCCACTAACTTGTAATGCCAACACCAAAAACCCGCTAACTTGTAATGCCAACACCAAAAACTGTGTGGAAGGCAGTGAGGAAAATTAAAAATCCTACCAAAATCCCGCCAATTTGTAATGCCAACACCAAAAACTATGTGGAAGGCAGTGAGGAAAAGCTAAGACAGCAGGGCCAATATCCACCTAAAAAGGACGACAAGTTAATTACCGATGTCAGAGATACAACGAACTACCTTTGTCAGAGTATTACCCAGAATTCTTCCTCTGGACATTACTTCACAGGTTTCCAAAAAATTCAAAACTTTTCTCGGATAATATAGAACCCTATAACAGACTTTTTTTCTTTAGAAGAGCTGAGGACATCCCTAGCAAAATCAAATGAAAGAGCTGCAGGACCTGACTGTATTCACTATCAATTCCTGACTTATCTTCCCAACTCTTGTCTTTCCACCCTTTTAGAAATATTCAATAAAATCTGGGCTACAGGCGAATTCACCCATCCTGAAAAAAAAAATTTGGTCACCATTCCAAAGCCTAACCAAGATCTCAGTGACCGTTTAGTTATAGACCAACAGCTTTAACCAGTATTAGATACGTATCCATTTTTAACACATTGACTATATTTTTAATATATTTACAAATATTCTACGAAAGCTATTGATTTTTTAAAGGGCTTTATGTTGTGCTTGGACAGACATTCGTTAGTAATATTAGTCAGCTACTAACCCTGGGATCACCGCCATGGTGGACAGGGTTACTTCTAGGAACAAATAAACTTTTTCTTTCTCTTCTTCTTCTTCTTTTTACTCTTGTTACATGTTTTTCATCTAGTTGTTTCTTCTTTACTCACCTTGAGATTATCACATATGGAAAAGAGGGTCAATTCTAAGTAAGCGAACATGTTTTTCATTTTTTCTTCCTCCATCCACTTCATCTTCTTCCGTCTGCTTTCTTTTCCTGTTCATCTTTTGTTCTTTTAGTTTTCTCCCTCTCTTTGCAGGCTATAATTTCTACTCCTTTTTAACCATCTTTTATGCTCCATTAACCTTGAACTGGAAAAAGGACATGCTGTCAATGCGTCCTCTATCTTAAAGCTCTCAATTTATCACTCTGCCTATCTGCCTCTAGCATGGGTGCCGCTATTCCGGTTCAAACCGGAATTCCATTTCGACAGATTTTGTCCAAAAAATCCGGTTGGGCGATGTTTTCAAGTAGTGAAAACTTTTTTTCCTTCTCTTTTCATAGACATTAATACAATTACATTGTACAATAGGTGCGATGTATGCCTATGTTGCGCGATGGAGAGCATTTTCAGGTTTGGCAAAATTGAAATTTTAAAGTTCAGGTTTCAGTACTTGGCACCCCGATGGCCTCTAGTCTCTCTCTCCTGTCTGTCTCTGTCTGCTTTTTCTGTCTGTTTATCTCCTCTCTGCCTCCCTCTCTCTTCTCTCTCTCCTTTCTTTCTCTGTCTCTCTTCATCTTTCTTTCTCTGTAAACCTCCATCTTTCATTAACCGTTTATAAATGCTAAAAACTCAGATTCCTACCATTCCAACAGGGGCCCTTTTCATGGGCAAATCTTGCATGCCCAGCTCTGATGTAGTGACCTGCCCACAAGGCTGGAGACTTGTGGAACAGTTGAGAGAGGAAAATGGAGAAAAAATTGCCTACAAGCGGCTGAAGTATGTTACATTGTTTTCTGTCCTTTAAGACAAGGCTGGGATATCTTACAAGCTGTGTCTAGAAATAAGAATTGACTGCTTACTAAATGCATTAGGAAAAAGCTTTTAAGTATTGATTATGGGCATGCAAATGGTAACAAGTCAAAAAACTTTGATTTCAAATACCTTAAGATATTTGTTTATAGCAAGTGTGAAATGACTTAAGTTTGTCGTGAATACGCTACAATTTTTATACAATAAAAAAGCAAGTATTTAGATTTTGTGTTGAATGCATACAAAGCTAGGTCCAACATGTGTTTTGGGAAAGACACTCAATGCACATTTTCCACACCCAACTCAGGTGCAAATGGGTACAAGCACATGCCTGGGAGTAAAAAAACTGTGTTAAACTAGCGTTCTGTCCAGGAGATGATTATAATCATCTGTTCTACTTCTTACTACAGAAACTGAGATAAGCTCCAGCTTTATGGGCTGTAATGGCCTTGAAGGAACTGTTTTACTTACTGAGTACATTTATGTAAATATTTATGATAACACCTCAAGCCCATTGAAGATAACACTGACTTAAATTAGTGGAAAACTTTAGCACTTTGATTTGTCTAGAGGTTTAGAGTATATATAGTGTGAGTACTCACTATTGTGATGTGTTTTGTGTGTATGTACCTCTCGATTGTTGTCATTTATTTTGCATTATGACTTTCTCCTGTATTAGCGTTTGGAATGAAGACCTTCTTCTTCTTTGGCAAAAAACAAATCCAAAACAAATAGAAGTAGTAATAGGTCAAAAACGTTTAAGGTGGTTAGGGCACACCCTCCAAAAACAGACTCCAGCATGACACAAAAAGAGCACTGCAGTGGAACGCACAAGGAGCCAGGAGGAAGGGAAGGCTACAGGCAACATGGAGACGAATTATTGAAAAGGAGCTTGAAATAATTGGGCATGTCCTGGGATGACCTCAAGAAGTTGACCTATATCCTGACACGGGTGACAGGCAAGGATGACGACGGCTATATCAGTTTTACCCTCTTCCTATCTGTGCTTTTCAGAAATTATGAATATCAACTTTTATCTTTTCCCCTCTACAGGAACGCTCATTCCCGAACACTGGCATGCCTTGACAAGACAGCTTCTTAGTCAAAATGGATTATTGCCTAGCTGGGAACCAGTGATTTCATCCTGTATCAGCAAGGTAAAGGTTTATTCTCTTGCCCAGTGGCCCTTAGAGCCGGAGATTTTCCTGATTTATATAGTGTTGTGTGGAGTAGGCAATACTAACAATATCAACCCCTAGACAGGGTAGTTCAGGCTTTTCCACACCAGCCTTACTTAGCTGGTACTCTATTCTTACCCAGATGGAGTGTAGAAGAAGAAGAAATAAAAGTTAAGTTCTCTTCTCAAAGGACGTAATGTCGGGCCTAGAGAAATAAAATAAAAGAAGATTCAAACTCAACACCTCATAGTCCCATGTCCTACGGTGTACCACAAGATCACCGACACCACCTGCATCAGTAAAGAACAAAAATAAAAACTGAGCAGAAGGATGTAAAAAGTCCATTAAGAAAGACAGCACAAACATTTAAATAATTTGCACTGGGTGTGATCAATCCACCCATACTCCTTTTAGTGACATCGATGGCTGAGTGGTTAAGATGTTGAACTTAATATCATGAGTCCTGGGTTTGAATCCTAGCAGTGCTATGTCTGCTGCCATCTTGTTCCTTGTGAAAGACGCTTAACATGCCTTTTCCCCACTAGACCCTAGAGTAAATGGATGCAGGCAAACAGCTTGGGAGTAAAATCCTGCAAAAGATTAGTATCGTGTCCAGGAGGTGATTATTATTACCTGTTCTACTTCAGACCATAGCACCAAGGATGCACTCCAGCTCTATGGGCCTCAAAGGTACTTGATTTACTCTGACCGTTCATCGACGGCAAGCATGTAGAGACCATACTCGGAGTAAGACACACAGACTCACAGACATAGTCATACTATGGCAGAACATAGTCATACTATGGCAGAACATCATACTATGGCAGAACATAGTCATATTATGGCAGAACATAGTCATACTATGATAGAACATAGTCATACTATGGCAGAACATAGTCATACTATGGCAGAACATAGTCATACTATGGCAGAACATAGTCATACTATGGCAGAACATAGTCATACTATGGCAGAACATAGTCATACTATGGTAAAACATAGTCATACTATGGCAGAACATAGTCATACTATGGCAGAACATAGTCATACTATGGCAGAACATAGTCATACTATGGCAGAACATAGTCATACTAACGTTTCAACAAGATACTTCACAGCTGATAGCTGGCTCACTATTCGCATCCCGAGTCAAAGGAGGACAGCAGAGTGAAGTCCTTTCCTAGGAGTACAACTGTGGAATGAAGTTTGGGCCAACTATAGGATTTTTGAGCGGTGTCAACTTGTTTAAAAAGTCATTGCTAGGGATTGCAATATGCTGCATGTCCTAGCAATCATTAGCACTGATTGTGTAACATGTTAATTTTAAAGTATACATTATTATTTTCTCCTTTTCTTCTACGTAACAGATAACTCACTTTGTTCGTCCTGATGTCCGCCTTGAAGGAGATGATATGGACATAAGAAGTTATGTTCATATTAAAAAGGTACTTGTTAATTTACATGCTTGATATAAACTAAATGAATGCTTGTAAATCAATCCTTTTATGCATCCATTTATCAACCTCTCTGTTCATACAACCATCTTTCTATCCGTCCATTCCCTTTTTTTCTCTGTCTATCTGTTTATCTATCCTTTTCTATCTATCTATCTATCAATCATCTATTGATCTGTCTATCAGTTCATACAGCCATCTTTCTATCCGTCCATTCCCTTCTTTCTATGTCTATCTGTCTATCCATCCTTTTATCTATTTATCTATCAATATATCTATTTTTCTATCAATATATCTATTTGTCTATCACTTTTCTTCTATTGTGCTTTCCTTCAGATCCATCTGCCTTTCACTGATAGACCTTTTTATCCTGGATTGGTATATCTGTTTTATTATTAGTTTATTTACTTCTTCTATTTTGAGTTTAGTGGCTTTCTTCTCTTTCCTTTTCTGTTTGTTTTCTTCAGTTAATAATCTCATTTTGGCTATCACTAGGTGATGATCATTAAATATTTCAGCTCCTCTGCTTACTCTAGCATCCATTGTACTGTAAAAATGGGAGATGCTAACTATTATGTAGTCTATGATTGACTTTTCACATCTGTCTTCATTTACCCGTGCATATTTGTGGATATCTTTGATGAATAATGAATTGATTAAAAGAGGAATGAAAGTAAATGCAAAGAAAACCAAAACAATGCTAGTAACTAGGGAAGCTAAAACACAAAATCTTAAATTAGGCAGGGAGAATTTAGAACAAGTTCAAAGCTACAATTACTTAGGAGTAATGATTAACTCAGAGGGAAAACTAAGAGAAGAAATCAGCCAGAGAATCCAAAGGCAAGTGCAATATATAAATATCTAGGAAAGGCATTTGTAGGTAAACAAGAATTGTCAACAAAAACCAAAATGGCAGTGTACAAAACAGTTTATTGTCCTACTCTCCTCTATGGCAGTGAAACCTGGACCTTAAACAGTAGGGAATACAGTAGAGTGCAGGTAGCCGAAATGAAATATCTAAGAAGAGTAGTAGGGAAAACTAAAAGAGACAAAATCAGAAACACAGCAATAAGAAATCAAACCAAAGCAGATAGCATAAAAACTGATATAGAAATGAATCAACTGAGATGGTTTGCGCATGTTAACAGAATGAATGACAATAGAATAGCTAAATCAGTATACAGTGTTAAAACTCAAGGTAAAAAACCAAAAGGCAGACCTCAGAGAAAGTAGGAAGGGGATATAAAAGGGGCATTAACGCAAAGAAATTTAACTTTCACGGAAGAAAACAGAAAATGTCAGGACAGGGCAGCCTGGAGAAAGATCATTTCGGGCATCTAAAACCCATACACCGGAAGGTAGAATGGTAGCTGATAAAGAAAGAAAGACTCTATCAATATATCTATTGATCTATGAATATATTTATTTGAATATCTATTTATCTATCAATATATCTATTTTTATATCTATTTGTCTATCAATATATCTATTTGTATATCTATTTATTTATCTATCTTTCTATCTATTTATCTATTTATCTTTCTATCCATATTTCTAAATTTCTATATATTCATCTATTTATTCATACATCTATGTGTTCATCTATCTATCTATCTATCTATCTATCTATCTATCTATCTATCTATCTATCTATCAATCAACAAGATTGCTGGAGGTCAGAAGAGCGACACCAATCTTGTCCATGGAGTGATTTTCACTAAGAACATTGCGCACAAGAAAATGAAGACAAAAATAGCCAATCCTCTGATACTGCTTCTAAGGGGCACCATAGAATTTCAGCGTGTTGAGCAAAGTTTTCATCCTTGGAGCCACAAATTTTGCAGGTAAATTTGAAATATTTCTTTTGCCGGTTATGATCTAGTGAAAATGTAACATAAATCTGTGTTGTTATTGATCCAGCAGTGCTCTGACATTTGTCCTTCGGCCCAATGCCATGTAGTGGTGTCTGCAGGTGTTTTCCAGCTGTTGTAGGGTTCCATATAAAGTATTCCAGGTATCAGGTTTCTCTGGGAGTAGAGTTTTGCGAAGGTCTCTTAGTTTGTGAAAGATAGATAAAAAAAAATCCTTCTCCAGCTCTCCAGGAGCTTACAGTAGAATAACCTGTTACGCGTTTTGTACTAACACTGATAAGATTCTTCTCTGCCTACAGCTGAGTGCTCATTTACACTGAGACAAAGTAAGGAAGGCAGAATAAATAAAACTTAAACAGAATTTTGAAAGAAAAATACCTTCATTTCCCGACAAAATCAGACCCAGTCATACGTCTCCTTTGAATCTACTTTAAAAGACTGACTCCCTATTTGAAACATGTCTTAACAAGTCTCTCTGAAAAGTCTTTGTCAGTAGAGAGCCCAAAATTGTGGAATTATCTCAGCCAAGACGTCAAATCAACAATAAAGTTTAACATTTTCAAAATCAAGAAAGCATGTGAATAAGTGTTTTCCTTGGTTTTCAAAAACAATTTCCCTTGGTTTTAAAAAACAATTTCCCTTGGTTTTTAAAAAACAATTTCCCTTGGTTAACCATTTCATCAAATTGTTGTGACTATAAGATGTAATTGCACTACTTTTTACTTACTTACTTTTTCCAACAGTGTTGTGAATTTGGTTTGTAAGTTTTATTCTCAGTGCCATAGAGCATGTAGATGGATTTGTACTCTTTATAAATGAATTATGACCGTTACTGTTACTAAAATGTAAAAATGTAAGCGATTTATGTTATATTGTCTAAAAAATAAATACTGTGCTCAAAGCAATATGAAAAGTATTCATGATAGTCTGTATCACTGATGACTGATTTTAGCTTCCTTATCACAGACTTTATTAATGAAACTCCTTATTTAAGGATGTAAATATTACAAGGTCAGTGCTTTCTGTTTTGATAACGAGGCAATGGGTGCCTCAATGAGGTCCACGGTTCGATTCTGACTGCAACATCTAGTTGTTTTGTTGTATTTCTTTATAATTTTTGTCTTTTCTTTGTCTGTTTGGGGGTTTGACAATTTATTATTTTGTCATTATCCATCCAAATTGTATATATCTTCACACTTATATCACAGCAATGCACTTTTGCCCTTTGAAGAGAAAAAGAGTTCTTTATACATTGCATTTTTTATATATAGCAATCGTAGATACAAATACGATCTCTTGTCTTTTTGTTTAAATTTCAGGAGAAGGAATTTATGCGAAACTGCATCATGAAAATGATCGCTTATCATCCCAATGTTGTGGTTGTGGAGAAATCGGTGTCTCGCCTGGCCCAGGAGTTTCTATTGGAAGCAGGAATCACCCTCTTGTACAAACGTGAAATTGGTATTGTTGGCTCTGCATTTATTTATATTTCACTTTGATTTTGGAGGGGCTGAAATATCAAAATAGCTCTAAGCAAATTTTATTTATTATTTATTTGATGAATCTTTTTTTCCTATTTTTCTTTGTTTTCATTTCCT